>JAWQEG010003174.1:0-80000 GCA_033782935.1 Petrolisthes cinctipes
ACAGTTCTCAAATACACAGGAGCAAAGTATAGTTAAGAGGTACTGGACGGCAGGAGGAGATAATATATTTTGTCCCCAGTCATTAGGTCTTTCCAACACCTATCATTTGGAACCGCTCAGATCTCACCAAGGAATTGTGGAGTCGTGTTAGGGGAATCATTATTTTAGAATCGGAAGGCTACAGCAGATTCCTCCAGACTATGCCATAAAACAACTCTCATATACATAGGCTACACGTAAGTAAGGATAGCCTGCTGTTACCTGGTATAGTCTGGAGGAACCGGTAGCACTTCTTATTCGACTACAGTAACAAAATTAAAAATGACCCCTTCATAGTCATTGGTGTACTGGGGATGGAAGGTATAGGAAAAAAAATCATCTTCCCCCTTTCGACTGCACTCCCAATTTTTGTCCATGACTGTGCATCTCATTGAGGTTGTTTTTGTTGTTTTTTCATGGATTAAAATGCAGCCGAAATTATTGACATTTAAGGTTCGTCTGATGTTTACGGTCTATTGGTCGACACACAACATGTTTACCAACCTCAAACGTACGAGAGTTAACTGGTAGATGAGGTATTTTGTTAGTGGTGGTGGTGGTGATGGTGTAACTGGTAGAAGAGGTATTTTGTTGGTGGTGATGGTGATGGTGGAGGTGGTGGTGTAACTGGTAGAAGAGGTATTTTGTTAGTGGTGGTAGTGTTGGTGTTGATAGTGGTGGTGGTGGTGGTGGTGG
Organism: Petrolisthes cinctipes; assembly: GCA_033782935.1. Lineage (NCBI taxonomy): Eukaryota > Metazoa > Arthropoda > Malacostraca > Decapoda > Porcellanidae > Petrolisthes > Petrolisthes cinctipes. The sequence continues at coordinate 736 of JAWQEG010003174.1, forward strand.
TGTAGTGGGTGGTGATGGTGGTAGTGGTGGGTGTTGTTAGTGTAGTGGGTGGTGATGGTGGTAGTTGTGGTGTAGGTGTGACAGTAGTGTAGTGGGTGGTAATGGTGGTTGTGGTGTAGTGGGTGTTGTTAGTAGTGGTGATGGTGGCAGTGTTTGTAGTGGTGGTGTAGTGGGTGTGGTTAGTGTAGTGGGTGGTGATGGTGGTAGTAGTGGCAGTAGTGGTGATGGAGGTAGTGGTGGCAGTGGTGATGTAGTAGGTGGTGATGGTGGCAGTGGTGGTAGTGGTGGTGTAAGTGTGGCAGTAATGTAGTTTAGTGGGTGTTGTCAGTGGGTAGTGGTGGTGTAGGTGTGGCAGTAGTGTAGTGTAGTGGGTGGATCTCTTACTTAATAAGGTCAGTGGTAAGAATTTGACCTGAGACCTGATATACACAAGCAATGTACCCTTCTCACCCTTCACCTCCCTCACTCCTCACCTTTATCTCCCTCATTCTTCACCTTTATCTCCCTCACTCCTCACCTTTATCTCCCTCACTCCTCACCTTTATCTCCCTCACTCTTCACCTTTAACTCCCTCATTCTTCACCTTTATCTCCCTCATTCTTCACCTTTATCTCCCTCACTCCTCACCTTTATCTCCCTCACTCCTCACCTTTATCTCCCTCACTCCTCACCTTTATCTCCCTCACTCCTCACCTTTAACTCCCTCACTCCTCACCTTTATCTCCCTCACTCCTCACCTTTATCTCCCTCATTCTTCACCTTTATCTCTCTCATTCTTCACCTTTAACTCCCTCATTCTTCACCTCCCTCACTCATCACCTTTAACTCCCTCATTCTTCACCCTTATATCCCTCATTCTTCACCTTCTCCTCCCTCACTATTCACCTTCTCCTCCCTCACTATTCACCTTTATCTCCCTCACTATTCACCTTTATCTCCCTCACTCCTCACCTTTATCTCCCTCACTCCTCACCTTTATCTCCCTCATTCTTCACCTTTATCTCCCTCACTCCTCACCTTTATCTCCCTCACTCCTCACCTTTATCTCCCTCACTATTCACCTTTATCTCCCTCACTATTCACCTTTATCTCCCTCACTCCTCACCCTTTACCTCCCTCACTCCTCAGCTTCACCTCCCTCACTCCTCATCCTTACCTCCCTCATTCTTCATCTGCCTTACATCACCCTCCTCACCTTTCTCTCACCTTCCTCCCATACCCCTGACACCCTCACCTCTCACATAACCTTTGTATAATAATCTTCCTCACCCCTCACCTTCCTCCCACACCTCTCACACCCTCACATAACCCTTGCATCATCATCATCATCATCCTCACCCATCACCTTCCTCCCTCACCCATCACATAATCCTTACATCATCATCATCATCTTCCTCACCCCTCACCTTCCTCCCACATCTCTCACACCTCACATAACCCTTGCATCATCATCATCATCATCTTCCTCACCCCTCATACCTCCCTCACCCTTCACATCATTATCATTTTCCTCACCTTCCTCACTACACACACAGTAAAAATAATCACACCAAATTCCACCAGACCCAATCACGCTTAGCATTCCTTGTTTATTTTTCCCCTGACATTCCCAATACAAGTTCTCTTTCACCAACCAACCAACCAACCAACCACCACGACCTTTCCCTCTGTTTACATCTTGACTACTGGTATGGTATGTACTATCAGAGACAAAAGTCGTGTCGCAGTCTTGTCAGATGATTTGATATGACTCGTGAAACTTAATGAAAGCCCCATCACAGTAAATATTCGTTTCCTGTTTCATTAGCCCTGTACCATATATTTTCACCAATATTTTCACGACACGAGTTTTGTCTTTGATAGTACAATAACTAAATCTTTCTTTGCCATTGTTTCTCCATTTAATCTATCTGGGAGCTTTGCATTTAATGATATTTTTTGGAGTTAATGATTCCTTCAAACTATTCCAGGAAACAGACTAACAGTGTTTTTGTTAATCTGGTGGTCCTGTTTTTGGCATATACTTTGGATGAATCAAGGCTCTGTTATGTACCTAAAGTATATAATTATACTCTCCTCTTAATCCACACACACATAATAATAATAATAATAATAAACTCTGATTTATTGTTGTTGTTGTTGTTTGTTTCTTTACTTGTTTGATTGTGTGTTTGTTTGTTTTTCGTCCACCATGTGTCGATCAACCTTTCTTTCTTCGGTGAGGGGGAAGACCTTTCACTTAAATAGGGAGAAATTTGCTTCATGTTTTTGGTGAAAATTACAAAAAGAAAGAAATATAAATTGACGGAAAATTACAAAAAGAAAGACCTTTAAATTGACTGGACTTTGACTGGTCATTGAGTCGAAACAGGAAATGTGTGTAGTATGTTGATGACTCCAAACTGTGCCAAGAAACACACACACTCCAGTATTCCAGTATAGGGTATCTGTTTCGTTGAGGTGTTCAGAGGGCTACGTCAACTCCAATTCGACCCCCTTTCATTTTAACAGGTTGTCGTGTAGCAAACCTTTCTCCTTAGACCAACGCTGGGCAGTACAGGTTACATTATAATACTTTCATTCTCTTGCCTAATGCACCAATCCACTCAGTGGTTTTTTTCTATGTAAATCAATAATGCTAACCAGTGTACAACTTGTATGTGTCACAGTCTCGCCAAAACAAAGACAATTACAAAAAACTAAAAATATAAAGATATAAATAATATTTATAATAATAATAATAATAATAATAATAATAATAATAATAATAATATAAATACTACTACTACTACTATACTACAACTACTACTACTACTACTAATAATAATAATAATAATAATAATAATAATAAATGAATAATACTGCAACCATTTTGTGAACATGAAGTAGTTATTCCATATATATAGTGACTGTGGGCAATAGGAAATACACTATATACACACACACACACACCTTTAAGCTCGTGTTTGGGAGATATTATCTGGTAAAACTGCCTTGATCAGAACAGATAAATATAAGAACAAGGAACAGCTTGACCTCGTGATTGTTGTACATTTTGATGAGTTCCATAGGTATTATTGTTGCCTGCTTCGAGTTAATAGTAAGCAAGAGTGTTTGTTTTGATTCTTTAACGAAGGAACTGTTTTTATTTCAAGTATAATAGACACACAGACACACATGCGCACACACACACAGAAACACACACACACAAGCAAACAAACACACACACACACAGAAAACACACACACCCACAGACACACACACAAACAAACAAACAAACAAACAAACAAACAAAACACACACACACACACACACACACAGAAACACACACAAACAAACAAACAAACAAACACACACTCACACACACACACACAAACAAACACACACATACACACACACACAGAAGCTAATGGTTATATGGGTTAATTAATACATGTTTAACCTTTCAGATGTTATTGTTTTGTTTTTTCCTGACAGAGTAAAAAACAATATATATATATACAATAGATTGATGTTAATTAAAGAACATTGCACAATTATTCTCCAGCCTTTGTTGTATAAGGACCCTGTGATCGTGTATGAGAATTAATTGGAGGCTTCTGATTCCTCCTGATTATGCCATGAAGCAAACTCCTTCCATATAGGTGTGTGTTTCGTGGCAATAATTGAATCACTCTTTTATCTCCAATTTTCTGACCTACATCACAGGGTCCCCTTCAAGGTTTGGGTTGTAGTACAGTGTTGGTGGAAAATCTGGAGCAGGTGATTCCTCCAAACTATTCCAAGCAACAAATAGGAAAGCTACCATTAATTTTTTTTTTTTTTTAATATGGTCCTGTTTCGTGGCAAAAAAAAAAAAAAAAAAAAAAAAAAAAAAAAAAAAAACTGTATTATCTCCTGAAGGAAGTTGAGTGTTGGTTGTGTATGTTTTGGAGTCGACGTAGCCCTCCAAACACTCCAACAAAACAGATTCCTCTACTAATATGTACACTGATTTAGTCTTTAGTCTGTTTTCTGATAAAGTTTGGAGGAATCAGCAGCCTTTTCGAGTCTCCCAAAACAAGTAAAAATCCCCTTAAATGTAAAACAGATTCAGCGATGCACCAGTTGATTCAAAACTGGATACCAGAACTGAACTAGAAACTGAAGAAAGAAGAAAATAATAATACTGTTGTCTAAGGGTTTGTGAGCTACTGATGGAAACTGAAAAAAAAAAAATAATAATAATAATAATACTGTTGTCTAAGAGTTTGTGAGGTACTGATGGAGAAACTGGTGAATTAGAGGCAGGTATTGTAAGTACAGTATTATTATGATCCCTAACCAGGCCAAGCATGGGTTTGGTATTTTTATTCAGATATTCATTGTTTTGTTTTTTACTTTTTACATGGGAGGTGCTTATCAAGTAATACACAAACACGGTGATTTTCAAGTAGTACACAAACAAACACACACACACACACACACACACACACACACACACACACACACACACACACACACACACACACACACACACACACTCCTCTCTCTCTCTCTCTCTCTCTCTCTCCTCTCTCTCTCTCTCTCTCTCTCTCTCTCTCTCTCTCTCTCTCTCTCTCTCTCTCTCTCTCTCTCTCTCTCTCTCTCTCCTCTCTCTCTCTCTCTCTCTCTCTCTCTCTCTCTCTCTCTCTCTCTCTCTCTCTCTCTCTCTCTCTCTCTCTCTCTCTCTCTCTCTCTCTCTCACACACACACACACACACACACACACACAGGGTGATTATCTAGTAGGACACACACACACACACACACACACAAGCAGGCCGGCAATTGCATCGGAGTAAATTAATGCCGGTTGAGGACGTGACAGATTTCTCTAAACTGTCCCACCAAACAATCCACCCAATAAAGTGAACCAAAATATGTTTCTTGGTAACGTGGAAAATATAATATCCGTTCATTTAATAACCATATCTGTTTAATATTAATCCATTGGTTTAATTTCCATCCTGTTTTCATTATTGCCATTCCCTTGTGGTGCAGTGAAGCATAAATTACCAAGGTTATAGAGGATTGTATTGTGTTCTAAACCAGTATTACATCTGATATTCCCATGAAAAACATTTAGCTAAGGCTGCATGGGCAAACACGAAGAAGCAAATTTAGAAGCATCACACTTTTTCCAGCGACTTGGCAGATGAGGTTTGTCCTTCATTGTACCCGAGGAGGAGAACACGTTGGTGAGTAGGTTACAACGGGGGGGACTGACTTGGGGTGGGTTGGGTGGGACTGACTGGGTGTTGGTAGGGTTGGGTGGGAACTGACTTGGGAGTGGGTTAGGTGGGATTGACTAGGAGGTGGGGTTAGGTGGGATTGACTAGGGGGTGGGTTGGGTGGGACTGACTGGGGAGTGGGTTAGGTAGGACTGACTGGGGGAGTGGGTTGGGTGGGACTGACTAAGGGTGGGTTGGGTGGGATTGACTAGGGAGTGGGTTGGGTAGGACTGACTGGGGAGTGGGTTAGGTAGGACTGACTGGGGGTTGGTTGAAAAGCGAGAGTGAACGCATCCACACCACACCAACCCACTCCACACCACACCACACCACACCACAACACACCACACTACACCAAACCAACCCACTCCACACCACACCACACCAAACCAACCCACACCACACCATACAACACCACACCACACCACACCAACCCACTCCACACCACACCACACCACACCACAACACACCACACTACACCAAACCAACCCACTCCACACCACACCACACCAAACCAACCCACACCACACAACACCACACCACACCACACCAATGTATAGTCGGTGCATGTGGTTGATATTGTTATTCCCTGAGTAGTCTTCTAAGTTTGACTGGGATATAGCCCGGTTAAGAGAAGTTTATAAAGCTAGATGAATTTACTATGGACTGTAAGTTAGATTCCAAATAATAATAATAATAATAATAACCCTTAGTCACCAGTGTTATTTATTTATTTATTTATTTAACACTGCCATGAAAAACAACCTACATTGAATGAACATGTTTCGTAGCATAATCAGGAGGAATCAGAAGCCACCAGGTCTGATCATACACGTTCACTGCATGGGTCCTTAAGGGGAGAGTAGACTTTTGGCACTGTACATTGGAGCACCTTGATTCCTCCAAAGTATGCCAGGAAACAGGACCAGATTTAACAAAAATAATGGTGGAACTGTCTGTTGCTGGGAATAGTTAGGAGGAATCATTAACTCCAAAAATATCATCACTGTACTTCCCCTTAATACCACGAAGAGGCCAATGATTCCTAGACTACCCTGGGAAGAGAAAGGGTGAGACGTGTGTGTGTGTGTGTGTGTGTGTGTGTGTATGTGTGTGTGTGTGTGTGTGTGTGTGTGTGTGTGTGTGTGTGTGTGTTGCCCAAAGCGAGTACAGGTGGGGAGGAAGTGACAAGGGTCGACTGGAACAGGCTCTCTGAAAGGGTTAATTAAAAAGGAGTGTGTGTGTGTGTGTGTGTGTGTGTTGCCCCAAAGCGAGTACAGGTGGGGAGGAGTTGACAAGGCTCATTGAAAGTGAAAGCAGCCAACCCACCAACCCAACCAACTGGACCTAACTGTACACTACATACCAAGAGAGAGAGAGAGAGAGAGAGAGAAAACGAAATAGCTGGACAAATAGATGAAATAATTATAGAAAAATCAATATGAGAGAGAGAGAGAGAGAGAGAGAGAGAGAGAGAGAGAGAGATGAGGACGGATGGTGTGAGGAATGTAAGAGAACTCTGTACAGTACTTTCACTCTCTGCGGAAATGGTGGTGATCTTATCTTGACTCTCAGGCACACACCTACCTTCTCTCTCTCAGTGTGTGTGTGTGTGTGTGTGTGTGTGTTTTTTATATTTTTTTTATTTACTATTTTTAATTACTTCGTTTATCTGGCCAGCTATTTCTTCTTCTTCTTCTTCTCTCTCTCTCTCTCTCTCTCTCTCTCTCTCTCTCTCTCTCTCTCTCTCTCTCTCTCTCTCTCTCTCTCTCTCTCTCTCTCTCTCTCTCTCTCTCTCTCTCTCATTTATTTATCCATCTTTATTACTTACCTGTCTTGAATACTATAATATTAATAATTGCGTTTATATTTAATCATTTATTGTTCTTTTTTTTCTCATAAACTATCCACCGGTATTATTGTTTATCCGATTAAGTAACAATATCAAGTCTTTATCTTAGTGGTAGATAAGAAATAATATGTGTGTCTTCATTGCATCATGTATGTATGTATGTTGCGTAATGATATTGGTACTGATTAGTTTTTTGTTTTGTGTGTGTGTGTGTTTGTGTTTTTCTGACATGATTTTTCGGGCGTTTCTGTGTGTGTGTGTGTGTGTGTTACTTTTTTACATCTATTTGTGTGTGTGTGTTACTTTTTACATCTATTTGTGTGTGTGTGTTACTTTTTACATCTATTTGTGTGTGTGTGTTACATTTTACATCTATTTGCGTGTGTGTGTTACTTTTTTACATCTATTTGCATGTGTGTGTTACTTTTTTACATCTATTTGTGTGTGTGTGTGTGTGTGTTACTATTTTACATCTATTTGTGTGTGTGTGTGTGTGTGTATAAATTAGCTGGCGTTAGTTTCGTGTGTGTGTATATATATATATATGTTCATGTGAGTTTGACCATTCCCCCACACTCATGACACAGCATATACAGGGTGTATCACGACGTCTATCATTAACTTACACCAGAGATATAAAATATAATTTTGAGTATTTTTTGTTCTATAAAGTATGCTGTGTGTGATCTCAGTAAAGTACAATGAATACTGATAAAAACTATTTTAACTTGTGTTGTCATTTGGCGGTGAGCTTCTGAGGGAGTGGAAGCCTAATATCGATTTCAGACCAAAGAGGCCTTATTTATTTCATCTCAATAAGTTTTATCATGATTGCAATATTTATGTGATGTTCTATAACGTACATTGAATCATATTTTCAATGTAGAGGGATAATACCAGGCCCCTATAAATAATATTCGACGAAATATGATTAATATCTTTTGGAGGTTAGGTAAACTTTACCGACATAGTACTACCTGCAAGCCTCAGCATTTCCCTACATTTCACGGATTTTCTTCTTATACAGGCCTGGTATTATCCCTCTACACTGAAAATATGATTCAATGTTCGTTATAGAACATCACATAAATATTGCAATCATGATAAAACTTATTAATATGAAATAAATAAGGCCTCTTTGGTCCGAAAACATATTAGGCTACCACTCCCTCCGATGCTCACCGCCATTTGACAACACAAGTTAAAATAGTTTTTATCAGTATTCATTGTACTTAACTGAGATCACACACAGCATACTTTATAGAACAAAATATACTCAAAATTATATTTTATATCTCTGGTGTAATCTCTGGTGTAAGTCGCGATACAACCTATGTATACACAGACCAGGTGAGTGAAGAGGCAGGTAAACATTGGCACCTTACTGAACACCGAGAGAGAGAGAGAGAGAGAGAGAGAGAGAGAGAGAGAGAGAGAGTGTGTGTGTGTGTTGTAAAGGGTCCAGTTCTTGACAGAGTGTGAAATTTTCTCCTAACCTACATTTAGTGCCTTGTGGGTGTGACCGGGACAATCTATTTGTGTATGTGTGCGTGTGTGAAGTGCCTTGTGGATGTAACCGGGACAGCCTCTTTGTGTATGTGTGTGTGTGTGTGTTGTGATTAGCCTCCTGTTTTCACCTGGGCCCATAGGTTTTCCACTTTCTTTTTTTTATGGCAAGGAAAACACCAACGTAACACACAACCACAGGTATACTGAGGGAGGGAGAGAGCTGCAACGTCTCGTCCCTTCAGATGTGACAGTTTGGACAGCGAAAATTTTCTCCCACCATTAAAGGGGTAATATACTTTCGTTACAGTACATACATTGGAGCTCCTTGGTTCATCTATATTGTGCCAAGAAACAGGACTAGATGTTGCTTGGAATAGTTCAGGAGGAATCACTTGCTCCGAATTTATCAGCACTGTGTTGCCCCCTTACGTAGGAGTATAGGTAGAACAAGAAAATCAACTTAATATCAACTCGTCAGTAGTGCATGGTTTGTGGGTTGATGGACTGAATTGTGGAATATAAATATTAGCGAGGTGGAGCAACAACAGATTGGCATGCTGAGTTGAAGAAATCTGGGTTAGCTCTAGGATTGGGAAACTTTAGCGGGGGCAGAGACACACAAGTGGGTGAACGAATTCTGTCCTTACATTTTACATTTCATAATATGTATCTTCATGTTGGGAAGGGCACACATGACACTCGTGTTCTAGTGTATAGTTTTGACGAATAAGTAGCGCTCCAATTCATTCAGCCACAACTGTTTACAACCTTATGTGGATCATATTATTTTGTTTTGGGCGAATAGGAAAGTTATACTGATTCCTCCAAACTATGCCAGAAAACATACTACCTTAGTGTATGAGTATGGGATGTGTTTTGTTGCAGTGTTTATGGTGCTGCGTAGACTCCACCAAAACGACCCACAATTACTGACCCCATAAATGACCCCTTTAAGTGGTAGTGACAACCTTGGCCAAGAGTCTAGCTAATAATAGTAGTAGTAGTAGTAGGACCCCCAATGAATGAGGTGTGGGGAGGGACTAGAAAGGCTGACCACGCAGGTGTAAATATCACAAGGAGATAGAGAAGGTCAGGGACATGATAGCAGGGTTGGTGGATAGGCGTGGGTCGTGGTCTGGGTTGAGTAGGACTAAGTAATTGCTGGCTGGAAAGTGTGGGTATAAGTGGGTAGGTAGTGGATGGCTGGTACCATAAGTGTGGGTAAATGGGTGGAAAGGTGTAGGTGGTGGTGTGGGTGTCTGTTTAGTGTGGATAATAGAGTATAGGCACACAGATAATGGTAGGTTGGTAATGATAGGTGCATGAAGTGCTGGTGGATACAGAGGGAACACCAATACTCATGTTGCTGCAGTTTTGTCCCAAGATTGAACGCACCTCATGAAGCATTATGAAAACGTTATTACAACACGAAGGAATATACCACACGTTTAGCTCGTCGGCTTAAGTTTTCACCATATTTTAAGACACGACCATTGACACTCACTGCTGACGGGGGGTTTGTCGTGAGAAGCAAAGTAGTGGTTGTAGATAGATAGTTAAAATTAGTTGTTGGTGGTGGTGGTGATGAATGCAAATATGATTGGTCGTGAGAAGGAAAGTAGTAGTAGTAGTAGATGAAGAATTTATAATTTGTTGGTGGTGGTGGTTAATGAGAATATGATTGGTTTTGAGAAGGAAAGTAGTAGTAGTAGTAGTAGTAGTAGTAGTAGTAGTAGTAGTAGTAGTAGTAGTAGATAGAGAGATAAAATTTGTTGTTGGTGGTGGTTAATGATAATATGATTGATGATGATGAATTCCTCCAAACTTTGCCAAAACACACACAAGTAAAACCTCAGTAAAATATAGTGAAGGATGTGTTTTGTAGCAACTTATTTTGAGGAATCAGTAGCCCTTCATTTCGCCCACAGCAACTTGTCCCCTTAATTCATAAGACTCCAAACTTTCCAATTAAGGAAACAAAACGTCTCAATGTTACCAATAAAGGATAAGACTTAGTTTCGTGACACAGTTTGGGGGAATTCACTATATAGTCCTCCCAATTTACCGTCAAAGGTTTGTTGTCATCTTATTAAACAACACGAAAGAGAAATAGAGAACCTGTACTTAAAGTGAAGATGAGGGTAGAGATTGTGCAAGAAGAGGAAGGAATTGTAGTAGTGGTTTGCTTGGATGAGATGCAGAAAAAGTTCCAACATACCGAAGTAGGTTGGAACAGGTTGCTGATGATGATGATGATGGTTGCTGACTGGGATGACTAAGTATTAATGGACCCTGTGATGTAGTGAGAGTATTGGAGGTAAATGAGTCCTTCAAATGTTGCCACGAAACGCCACCTATAGGGAAGGAGCTTGTTTCATGGTCTGGTCAGGAGGAAGCAGAAGCCTCCAATTTCAATTCACGATCACAGGGTCCTTAAGTGCTTCAGAATCGAGTCCCCGTCAATGGTGAAAATGAATGTATGTACAGTTGGGAAAACAAATTCACTTTAGTCCCCACGATCGTAATTATATTTTTCTTTATGTGGTCAGGGAAGTACCAACACACCATTTGTTGAAGAGAAAACTTTAGTATTATTATTATTGTTATTATTATTATTATTATTATTATATTCTTAGTGTTATTATTATTATTATTATTATTATTATTATTATTATTGTTATTATTATTATCATTATTATTATTATTATTATTGTTACTATTATTATTATTATGTTATTATTATTATTATTATAGACCTTACATCATAATTGTTTTTAGATTTTCAGTTAACTTTCCGTACAAATATATTTATTATTTGATTGGTATCCTTGGTTCAATATATAGAAACTTAATCTGCCGTACTAGTGGATAAAATATTTCCACACTTTTCCTATAAGGGAGTTTTTTTAAACCTTGGAAGTGTGTGTGTGTTTTTTTTTTTTTATCTATCTATTTTTTTGTGTACATCTATCTAAGTGCTGAAGCTTGTATCTCAGCACTCACACACACACACACGTACTGTACTGTATATACATGCCCCCATTAAAGGGTTTACTGGTATATTACAACACTTGATTTCTCACTTGATTTCTTCATTGGCTGCCAGTAAGTATAGGCTAAAAAAAATTTGGCTAGGTAACTAAAAAAGGAAGGACAAAGACAACAGCCAAGGATACATGTCCAGGAGGGAGTTTTTGCGACCTCCACGTGCCTTGGAATTCTAGGGAAGTATGGGGCAACAGTGGGTAATTTAAGGGGGTCACTTTTTTTTTTTTTTTTTTTTTTTTTTTTTTTTTTTTTTTGAGGGGTGGAGGCAGTGTGATGGACTACTGATTTCTCCAACCAATGACATAAAACAGGTGCTCTCTACTCGTGTGTTTCCTGACAATGTGATAGACTACTGAATCCTCCAACCAATGTCATAAAACAGATGCTCTCTACTGGTATAATGAGATACTCGTGTGTTTTTCGTGGCACATTTCAGAGTGACCAGTGGCTCCTTCCCTCCAATATACTTCCACCATATTTTGAGTTTGTCTTTGTCATTCCTCTGTCTTGGGTTTCAAACTGTCTTACTTTTCCTTCTATTTCCTTCGTGCTTTCTGTCCTACCTCCCTATATTAACGGGGAAGTTTTGTGTTGATAATTCTGAAGCAACTTAATACTCTAGACTATTCCAAGCAACAGAACACTATTATTTTTGCTCTTCTGGTCTTGTTTTTCTGGCATACTTTGGAGGAATCGAGGAGCTCCAATTTAACAAAAGCGAATTACCCTCTTAACGTTCTCCCACTTCCAACGGGGTCTTCCTGGCTTAGGGAAGTCTTGCTTTATCCTCAAATCAATCTTTGGTTTTATCTTTCTAATGTGATATAACTGTAATGTTTGTTTGTTCGCGCATCACTTGCAAATTAAACACAAAATTAAAGATATTGGAAGTCCACATGTTTCGGAATATCTTCGTGGCATATTTCTGGAGGGATAATATAGCGATGGACAATCCTCGCCCGCACTGAAACTGTATTTTTTTCTGATAGGCTAATCGGCGAGGAAGGACGGACCATTTTTGTCCTCGACTTTACATACCGAAGCCTCCCTTTCTTAAGACCACGAGGCTCAGGAGGACAGCGGAAAGGAGTCAGGAACCGATTATCATTATTATTTTTATTTTTATTTTTTTTCCGGTGGTGTGTTGTGAAAGCGTGAGTGAGGATGGGATGTTTCAGGTTGTGGAGTCACCTGAGCGGAAGAACCTGTGACCCTGTGGACATTCCTTACTAACATCGTGTTCTCTTCGTTCATGGGATGGTGAGGTTGCAGAATCACCATCGCCAGACCCCCCCTAAATTAACCCTTTCCCTTGACCCCTTGACTCGTCTGGGGTTAATCCGAGTTCAATATTATGTAAAGTGACAGCATGTTGTTGTTTGGTATGTGTGGGTTATGATAATACTTGTGAAAAATAATAATATGTTGCAACGTTTGAATACCTAAATATAATAATGATGTGTTGTGACGTTTCAATACCTAAATATAATAACGTGTTGTAACGTTTGAATACCTGAAAATATAATGAGTTGTAACGTTTGAATACCAAAAAATAATAATGTTTTTAACGTTTGAATACCTAAAAATAATAATGTTTTTAAATTAACGTTTGAATACCTGAAAGTAATAATGTGTTGTAATGTTTGAATACCTAAAAGTTTGAATACCTAAAAATAATAATGTTTTTAAATTAACGTTTGAATACCAATAAATAATAATGTTTTTTTAACGTTTGAATACCAAAAAATAATAATGTTTTTTAACGTTTGAATACCAAAAAATAATAATGTATTGTATGTTGATGCCTCCTCCCCACAAAGAATATTAATGGGAGGTTCTCTTGTTAGTGATCTGGAAGGCTACTGATTCCTCCTAACCATACCCAGATAACAGACGTCCTCAGTGGTACTAATAGGGCATCTGTTTCGTGGCATAGTTTGGAGGAATCATCAGAGACCTACCATTTCACCAACAAGAGAACCTCCCCTTAAAAATTATATATATGTATTGGTCCGTGTTAGCTTGAGGGAGGGAAAAAAAATTGTATATATATGAAAAGGGAAATATATGGTCAGGGTTTTATAAAGGTTAATTAAGCATCCACACATTGACCAACAAAGGGGTGAGTTATGTTATGTTATGTTGTTGGGTTTGGGGTGCATGGTTGTATTATTATTATTATTATTATTATTATTATGATTATGATTATTATTATTATTATTATTATTATTATTAATGTTATTATTATTATTATTATTATTATTATTATTATTATTATTTTTATTATATCAATACTGTTATTAATATTACGATTATTATTATTACGATTATTATCATTACTGTTATTATAATTGTTATAATTACTATTATTATTATTTATTTATTTATTTATTTATATGTTTATTTATTTAAGGGGGGGTCTATTGGATGGGCCTCTGAAATATCCCCATAAGCCAATAAATCACCTCATTGTTCTTAATCACTTCACCTAAGAAAACAAAATAACTTCAATGTTAGTTAGTCACTTCACACAAACAACAAACAAATCACTTCAGTCACCTTAATGTTGGTTAGTCACTTCACCTAAGAAAAAAAATCACTTCAATATTATTTATTTAGTCACTTCACCCAAAAATAAAAATAATAAAAATAATAATACTTTATTATTTCCATCACCTCATCCGATAGTTTGGTTGTTTAGTTTCCAGTATCAATCCCGAAGGTCTATATGAAAAAAAAAAAATGCTTTTCAGCTAATCGAACAATAACAAGAGTCCAACCCATGTCTAGTCACTCTCTCCTTCACTCCTTTACTGAATTATTAAGGGGTAGAAAATAATTTAACTTGGCCACCTCCAGCCCATGATAATATATATATATATGTTTATGTATTAGTGGTTCTCTTTCATTATTCTCTTGCCTCCTCCTACTCCTCTCTCATTTCCTTCCTTTCACTCGACCCTTATCTTCCCTTTCCTCTCTCCCTTTCATTCATTTTTCTTTTCCACTCTTTTGCCTCCTCCTCTCATTTCTTTCCTTCCTTTCACTCGACCTTTATCTTCTCTTTCCTTTCTCTCTTTCACTCTCGATCTCTAGTCTCTCATTTTTTTTCTTTTCCATTCTCTTGCCTCCTCCTCTCATTTCTTTCCTTCCTTTCACTCGACCTTTATCTCCTCTTTCCTCTCTCCCTTTCATTCTCGATCTCTACTCTCTCATTTTTCTTTTCCACTCTCTCCTTTCCTTCCTTTCACTCTACTTCTATCTCCTCTCTCCCTTCATTTCATTCTCAATCTCTACTCTTTCACTTGTTTCATTTTCGACTTCTTTCCTCTCCTTTCCATCCTCCTCCATCTCCTGCTCTTTCCCTCTTCTTCCAATCCTACATCCTCCTCCTTCTTCTGCTCTCTCACTGTTTGCCCTTTCCCTTTCCTTCCCATCGACTCTTGCTTGTTGTCTTCTCTCTCTCTCTCTCTCCTTCCTTTCCACTTCCATTCTCTTGCCCCCATTCCTCTCCCTCCCTTTCACTCTCTCACCCACATTCCTCTCGATCCCTTCCACTCTCTCAACCCAATCCTCTCCATCCCTTCCACTCTCTCACCCACATTGCTCTCCCTCCCTTCCACACCCTCACCCACATTCCTCTCAATCCCTTCCACTCTCTCACCCACATTGCTCTCCCTCCCTTCCACTCCCTCACCCACATTGCTCTCCCTCCCTTCCACACCCTCACCCAATCCTCTCCATCCCTTCCACCCTCTCACCCACATTCCTCTCCATCCATTCCACACCCTCATTCAATCCTCTCCATCCCTTCCACACCCTCACCCAATCCTCTCCATCCCTTCCACTCTCTCACCCACATTGCTCTTTCTCCCCTCCACTCCCTCACCCAATTCCTCTCCCTCCCCTTCTCTCGTCTGCCCTTCACCACTCTTCCTACTTTCCAAATGCCAGCCAGTACACACTCACCCACCTCCTTGACACCAGATGATGATAATATATTCGTAATCCAGTTTGCAAAATGAGAATCTATATTTACAGTCCATCCGAATTTTTTCTCTTCTTTATAATTTACACTTTATTTACACTTTATATTTAAATCCTTATCTGTTTGTTACCTTTATCCTTTCTTATTATTATTATTATTATTATTTCTCTCCTCCCTTATATCGTTTTCATTCATGGGAGGATAATTCTGAAGTTTGTTTTCAAGAGTATAATTTATGTGATGTGATACAGTACTTATATTGTTTGACTTGCCCACTGTATTTATCTGGCAACATTGAACTCATTCCCGACCACTCCTCTGTTTCTTTGCCCCTCTTCTTACCCTGACAGTGGTTTGTTTACACTCAGGTCACATAATAAAAAGAGAAGGAAAGACTGGTGGTTTGTTAAGGGAAGGAATGGTGATGGAGGTAAATGAGTCCTTCAAACATTGCCACGAAACACCACCACCACCACCACTTATATAGAAAGAGTTTGTTTCGTGGCATATATAGTGAGGAAGAATCAGAAGTCTCCCATTTATTCTTCTCGACGTTCACAGGGTCCTAGAGGGGAGATTTTTTTTGTTGGCAAATTGGAAGGCTACTGATTCCTCCTAACCATGCCAGAAAACAGACGCCCTCAATGGTACTTCTGTAATAGGGAATCTGTTTCGTGGCATAGTTTGGAGTAATCAAAACCCTTCCTCTTCACCAACAAAAGAATCTTCCCTTACAGCTGTTGTGTCGAGTGGAATAATTGTTTTTTACTTTATTTTTTCTCTCCTTCTACTGTTATTCATTTTCATCACATTCCTTGGAGTTCCATTGGTTAGGGTGGGATAAGAATGAAGTGAGGGATAGATCAGAGAAAAGATAGAGGGAGGGAAGGAGGGAGGGGTGAGCTGGAATGATGAAGGTAAAAGGAAGGAGAGGGGATGGGAGGATTAGGGAGGGATTAGATGAGGTGAATCACGTATGGTGGAAGGGAGGGGTGGAGTGAAGGAGAATTGACGGAAGGAGGGAGGACGTGATGGGTTGTAGAAAAGATAGAAGGGAAGAGTGAGAGAGGGAGGGATAGAGAGGTGAGTTGAAGAGAAGACAGAGAGGAGGAGAGAACCAATGAGACAGGGGGCAGAGAGAGAGGGACTTAGTGAGTTGGAGAGAAGGTATTTGTTGGAGTAAGGCAGGACAGATAAGGAAGAGGCAGAGAGGCAAGGAGTTGAAATGGAGAGAAGGTATGTTTGAGGTAGAGTAAGGCAGGACAGATAAGGAAGAGGCAGAGAGGCAAGGAGTTGAAATAGAGAGAAGGTATGTTTGAGGTAGAGTAAGGCAGGACAGATAAGAAAGAGGCAGAGAGGAAAGAAGGGATTGAATTGGAGAGAAGGCATGTTTGAGGTAGAGTAAGGCAGGACAGATAAGAAAGAGGCAGAGAGGAAAGAAGGGATTGAATTGGAGAGAAGGTATGTTTGAGGTAGAGTAAGGCAGGACAGATAAGGAAGGGGCAGGGAGGAAAGAAGGGATTGAATTGGAGAGAAAATATGGATGGGATGGAGTAATGCGGGGCAGCAGTCAATGAAGGGGCAGGGAGGTAGGGACTGAGTAGGTTGAAGAGAAGGTACAGTATATATGTATGGGGTGGAGTGAGGCAGGGGCAGATAAGGAAGGGGCAGGGAGGTAGGGACTGAGAAGGTTGGAGAGAAGGTATGGTTGGTTGGGGTGGAGTGAGGCAGGGGCAGGGAGGTAGGGACTGAGAAGGTTGGAGAGAAGGTATGGTTGGTGTGGAGTGAGGCAGGGGCAGGAAGGTAGGGACTGAGAAGGTTGGAAAGAAGGTATGCATGGTTGGGGTGGAGTGAGGCAGGGGCAGGGAGGTAGGGACTGAGAGGGTTGGAGAGAAGGTATGGTTTGGGTGTAGTGAGGCAGGGGCAGGGAGGTAGGGACTGAGAAGGTTCGAGAGAAGGTATGGTTGGTGTGGAGTGAGGCAGGGCAGCAGACAAGGAAGGGGCAGGGTGTGGTGACTGGGAGGGGTGAGGGCAGGGTGTGGTGACTGGGAGGGGTGAGGTGGAGGAGGAGAGGAGGGGTGGGTAGGATGCCAAGGACGTCAACAATTGGATGGACTTTGTTTTGTTACCCGGTGCGGAAACTCCAATTGTCTTCAACTCGTTCCTTCCATATATTTACCAGACTAGTAAACTGGACCAATTTCTGTTTTCTATAATATATAAGTAGTTCTAAGCGACGTTTGGCAATAGGCACAAATTTGAGTTGGAGAATGGAAGCGTGGGAATGGATAATAAAGTTGATGTTTATATGGGTGGACTGGAGACTGGTGATTCCTTCCAGCCAGTTCAAGAAACATGACCCACCCAGTTTCTTGCCCTGGGCCATGAACACCACCAGCCTATATAGTGTCTCTGCTGAACTCCCAACTCACCTGTGTGTGTTTGTTTATTTCACAACCAAGATTTCCAGGTGACAACACATGTATCAAAAAGTATGTATGTATGTATGTATCAAAGTAGGTAGGTATGTATATATGTATGTATGTATCAAAGTAGGTATGTATGTATATATGTATGTATGTATCAAAGTAGGTATGTATGTATGTATCAAAATAGGTAGGTATGTATATATGTATGTATGTATCAAAGTAGGTATGTATGTATATATGTATGTATGTATCAAAGTAGGTATGTGTGTATATATATATGTATGTATCAAAGTAGGTATGTGTGTATATATATGTATGTATCAACTTAGGTATGTATGTATATATGTAAGTACGTATCAACTTAGGTATGTATGTATATGTATGTATGTATATATATCTCTTCAGGGTGTATCTCAGAGCTCACCATCAGACAGAGGAAGGACGACAGACATTATGACCTTGACTGTTACCTATAAGAGACGTGACTTGGCATTACTGTATATCCAACACTAAACTAAATAGTCTCCAGCAGGTGTTTAGAATTAACGGTAAAGCCTCAATCTCTTCTCAAACAAATTATCTTAAACGTGATTATTGGACAAGACTTTATTTTTTTTTTTTTTATAAAGACTCTGAATAGAAATAGTAAAGGAGGAAGGCATTACAGCATGAGTTACTGAGTTATTGTTGTTGTTGTTGTTGTTGTTCCTCAAGCTGTTGTCTTTATTATTGTTTGCAAACTCGAGAATCACTAGAAACTTTTATCCTCGACTGTACACGTATTATATTCTTATATCGTACACAGCCACACATCATTCATTCAGTACAGCTTCACTATCAAAATAAGCTGTGGTTAGATTGGCTGGTGTGGCTTAACTTTTGTCCGTAACTGTACACCATTGGAAAGTAATAATTGTACAGTGGACCAGACGCAATTATTTACCTGTTCTTCACCACGTACGCCAGCCCAGTTAATTAAGGGACCCGTGATGTAGTCGGAAAATTGGAGGTTAGTGAGTCCTTCAAATATTGCCACGAAACACCACCTATATGGAAGGAGCTTGTTTCGTGGCATAGTCAGGAGGAATCAGAAGCCACCAGGTCTCCATACACGATCACAGGGTCCTTAATTAAACGAGGGAGGTACAGTACTGTGTTGGCGGTAAATCTGGAGCAGCTGAAAAATTCCTCCAAACTATTCCAAGCAACAGGCTACTACTATTGTTTTTGTCCATCTGGTCCTGTTTCCTGGCATACATTGGAGGGATCAAAGAACTCCAATGAACTACCAAATGTGTATAGCGTATCATCCCTGCTTTCACACTCTTGATGTTGTTTGTTGCTGTTGTGGGTGTTTTGGAGTTTACGTAGCCCTCTAAGCTTTACAACAAAACAGATCCACCACACATAGATACTGAGGTAGCATGTTGTCTGGCATACTTTGGAGGAATTAGTTTCCCTCCAATTCGCTCTACACAAATCATGCCCTAAATTTAGTGAGGTCTTCTAAATCCTCCAAACACTGCCGAAAAAATAACACCATTGGAGCGGTATTAATGCTGCTGACTGTACCTAACCTAACCTATAGAAACAACCTCAGCAGAAGGTGAACTACTGTACTAATCAAATTATTGTTTTTGTTTATCATTTTCCCTTTCTATGGCTCACAAAAACAGCTGTAACTAAAGTGAAAGAAAAAAAAGCCTATGAGTAGCAGTAGTGTAGTGTAGTAAAACGTTGAGGGAAGAAAGAAGACACTGTGAGTAGTTGTGTAAAAAAATAGAAGTAGGACAGTGAAGGTGAGTGGGCCTCCTTGATGCTGGCAACATGACTGATTTATATTTTACCGTCGCCGTCAGTTTCACTTACATTAGTAAACAGGAAATAATCATGATCACGTCGAGAGAGGCTGGCTGACTGGCTGCTGTGACTGTCATTCATATTAGGTCAGGGCCGCTACGTATCGTATAAAAAGTAAACATCTTGTTATTAGAGGAGACAAAGAGAAGTACTGTACCGCCCCCTTCTTCCTCCTCATCAAGCTGTCGTTGTTGTTGTTGTCGTGATTCTTTATCCACAATACATAGTCAGGGGGCCCACCAATTCTATTTGTCTTTGCCCCGATAGACATAAAAATAAAGGGAAGTGCTGTACCCCACCCTCCTCCTCAAGCTGTCGTTGTTGTTGTCGTGATTCTTTATCCACTTTATTCACAATACATAGTCAGGGGGCCCACCAATTCAATTTTTCTTTTCCCCTATAGACAGAAAAATAAATGGAAGTGTTGCACCGCCCCCCTCCTTCCCCTCCTCCTCAAGTTGCCGTTGTTGTTATCATCGTAGTGGTGTCGTGGTTCTTATGAGGTTGACCATTAATTAAACATCCTTTTAGTCTGTCCACAGTACATAGTCAGGGGGCCCACCAATTCCTTCTTTTCCACTACAGACAGAAAGACAAAAGGAAGTGCTGTACTGACCCCCTCAAGCTGACACAAAGACACTGGGATTGAAAAGTAGGTAAAGATCATCTACATATTACAGTGGGTCAAGTTTGCTGAATATAGAAACTTAGAGTAAACAGGTATTTGTTGTTCATAGCAAGCAAGTTATGGGAGATATGTAGTACTCCTGGCGTTCAAATGCTAAAAGATAATATATACATTAAACACATACGCACCTCAAATTTGCATCACTTCTTGGGGGAAAAAAAAAAGCCAAATTATTACAAAAATATATCGCACTTCATCCTATTTTATAAGTATGATTAATAAAGAGATAATGTAGGCTGGGTGTGGGTATTGGAAGGCTCTACTGAACTCTAAATCCCCTCTGACCGTCCGTCCCCCTGGCAGTCATATCAATCATCAGAAAACATCAGGGCTGATCCAGAGGCAAACGTTGGGTCGTATGCAAGAACATTCATTGGTGGTGTTGGCGATGGTGTGGTGCCGGTACGATGGCTCTGTATTGTGGTGTACCTGGAGTCATCGTACCGGTACCACACCATCGTCAACACCACGGATATTCTTGCATACAGCCCATTGTTATAAGAATCTTGGTACTGGTGTGTGTGTGAACAGGAGGAAGGAAGGAAGGCGCCTCAGGGGTCCAGTTGCCTTCTTTAATCCTTGAACGCTTTCGAAGGCATCTGGCATCCCTCTGGAGACATGTGGCATCAATACCTTAATTCGTTATAGTGTAAACAGACGATAGAATAAACCATGAATGAAAGAGAAGTTAAATACCCCAATAATTTCAAATCATGGTGTAAATTTTCACCTTCATAAGTACATACATTGATACAAACTGTACACAATAAACAGATGGGCCTCAGATACCAATTATAAGCTCCAGAAAAAGTGTTTGGGAATAAGTGGACGCAAAAAGTGCAAGGTCAACTGTTTACTACATACGTGTGGCATATACAATTCCCTAAGCCTTGAAGGAAGGTGTTTTTCTTGTGCCATGTAGAATCATTTGCTATAGTCCAAAGCGATACCTGTTGTTTATGGTTTCATTGATATAGTTTTAACCTTTTAAACGGCATGATTAGTTCCCCTCGGCAAAAAACAGTATCACGTCTGAGTCAGAGAGAAAACCAAATGTCACCAGTAATTACTTAAAGATTACACAGCATATATTATTGTGTTGTGTTGTTATCGTGTATAAGGTTTGGTTTGAAGTGGGTGAGGGTGCATGGGTAACCTTCACTTTCAGCCACTGCACACCACACAAGGCAGGCAGGTATAGGCAGGGAAGGGCGGGGCGGGGCGAGGCGGGGCAGGGCAGGAAGGGACGGAGGGAAAGCAGTCACTAGGTTGTAACAATATATACGAGTTGCTCAGAGGCACAACTGATTAAGGAGGTAGTATAGTGTTGGTAAATAATGTAGCATCTAATTCCTCCAAACTTTTATAGTCAATAGGCAACCAGTACTTTGGAGGAATCAATGCACTCCAATGTACCAAAAGAAAATATACTATCCCCTTAATAAATTAGTAAATATTCACACAGTGGAATTCCCTCGACACAGATGTTCAGTACTTACACAACTGTTCACACAATGGCCTCTGTATACAGTTTACGTACATTAATTAAACACACACATACATGCACATACACACTCGGTGACATTTTCCTTTCACAAATGTCACAACAAGCGAACTTTTCAAATCCTAAAGCCCAAATTACAGTGTTGATTGACAGACAGCGCCTAAAGTGAAGGTCTCATTATCGCTTACAAAATCATGATATAGGAGGGGGGTCGTTTGTTGTGAACCAGCTGGAGTTTATGAAGCCTCTGTACCACTCAACAAAACACATCCCCTACCTGTAAAACTGCATGAGGTGGTCTGTTGTCTGGCATAGTTTGGAGAAATCAGTAGTCAGTTCATTTTCATTTCCTTAATCGAATTGTGTCAGATCTTGCACACTTTCCCTTCTTTTTTTTTTTTTTTTTTTTTTTTTTTTTTTTTTTTACGCCGGCAAATATGGGTCACGCATCAATATGATTTAGGCCTTGGTATGAATTAATCTGAAGGCAAACGAACAAGTTGACATACAAAAAGAGTTTATCTTGAAATTATTCTTGTAAACGATAAGCAGGAGATAACTTGACACTGATTTGCATACTGAATGAAAGAAAGTGATGATTATGATGACTGATAGTAAATGTAATGCTACTGTATGTTAATTATGATAAAGGTGATTAATATAATACTTTCCTCCAGAGTATAGTACAGCCACAATCAAATATCCACCGACACTTTCCTTCCATCATAGTAAATAATTATCTTGGTAATAAAAAACAACACATGTATGATTTTGCAGCACCTCATAATAATAATAATTGAGGGGGTTGAGTTGACGTAAAGTGTTGTTGTATGATTATATTTTGATATGATACTGATTTATTTGCACGATGGAAGGAAGGTGTCTGTGGTTATTTGATTGTGACTGTACATGACGTTATAGCCAAGTGATTCTCATCCTACTGAGTTCTGCATGCTTTTAAAACAAGACGTGGGGATGGAGAATACGATGGTCGGTACGATGGCTCCCTGATATGCCTTGGGAGTCATTCTTACTGGCCATCGATCCCAAATGCATTACTCTTTCTTGCATACGAACCTAAGAATATATAACCATACATTATTTCTTATAAACCATTCATCTCCACCACCCAACACACTCTTTTTAATATACGAACCTAAAAATATATAACCATACATTCTTTCTTATAAACCGGTCATCTCCACCACCCAACACACTCTTTCTTATATACGAAGCTCAGAATAATATCTATAGATTCTTACTTACCAATGATCTTGACCACCAAAAACCTCACTCTTTTAGTATACAAACTTATGAGGAAAATATACAAACGTACTGTACAGAACATCATTGCTTGGACTCAAATAATTTACATAAAACGAACTGATAAGAAAAATAGATACACTGTACACCCACAATCAAATATCCACCAACACTTTCCTTCCATCGTGCAAATAAATCAGTATCATATCAAAATATAATCATACAACAACACCTTACGTCAACTCAACCCCCTCAATTATTATTATGTGGTGTTGCAAAATCATACAAGTGTTGTTCTTTATTACCAAGATATTTACTACGATGAAAGGAAAAAAGAGTGGGTGGATATTTGATTGTGGCTGTACATTACATCACATAGCAGACATTAAGCCTACGAGATTGTAAATATGTATATGTCCTGATAAGAAAAATAGATTCACGTAAGTACAGTACATCAAAATAACAAACATTAAGCCTACGAGATTGTGATTATGTATATTATGTCCTCGATGTGTACTTACCGAGGGAGAGAAGGAGGAGGAAGAGAAGATGTGTGGTTACGGCAGAGAGTTTGGTGGCCATCTCTCAGTTGTTGTTGTTGTTGTGGTGGTGGTGGTGGTTGTCACACTCCACACCCACTCCGCCCACCGCTCATAGTCTGTGTCGCACCCACCCACCACTTGTTTTCCATACACCCACACACCCACACTTGATCGATGAATGGATGGATGGATGTCTTGACTCCACCACCCACTCACCTATCCACTCGTACGGTTTCTGTAAAAAATAGGCCTACACAGTCTCAGCCACTCGTATATATATATATTATTTTTTTCGCAGTCACTTGTTTGTTTACGTCACACTAAGATAATGTTGATGTTCACTTGGGTTGAACGATTACGAGTACTCGACGTGGGTGAAGGAGGGCTTGATAGATAGTGGTGGATGGTGTGGGGGAGTGAGGGATACTAAGTGATGCAAGATGATTCACCCCACCAGACAACTCTCACTTTGAATTTATTGTCCTTCACTGTTCTGACTCTCGGTGTTCTTTGGTGCCTTGATGGATGATGGGGTTTTAGTCTGTCATATAGGTGTCGTATTATATTTCCTTCAGATCTCTGCCTGTTTGGGATAATGATGGTGTTGATGAGTAATATAAATTGATGGCAGGAGGTAAAACACACACACACATACACACACACTTCGACCCCCTCAAGAACACACACACACACACACACACACACACACACACACACACACACACACACACTTCGACCCCCTCAAGAACACACACACACACACACACACACACACACACACACACACACACACACACACACACACACACTTCGACCCCCTCAAGACAAACGACTCCCTTAAAAAATGAAGGAGTATTAAAGGTGAACCGTGACTCCAACCTGTCCACCTTACCCACGGCACCTTGTGAAACCATAGACACTCCCCCCTCCTTCCCCTCCCCTCCCCCCACCCACTCCCCCTCCTCCCCCCCATCCACTCCCACTCCTCATCCCTCCATCCCCTGAGGTTTACGCCACCACAGCCACCTCACATGACTGACTCTTCCCCTGGACATTACACACACACACACACACACACACACACCAAGAGCAGCCAAGACATGTGTAACCTCCCCCATCACTCCCTCCCTCCCTCTCTCCTCTGGACACACACACACACACACACACACACACACACACACCAAGCTTATCCAAGACCTGTGTAACCTCCCTCCCTCCCCCGTGAGCTGGACACACAAGTAGGTCGCCTCACGTAACCACATCCGCCGGATCTCAGGAAAATGCGGAAGGCAGACATGCACAGGAGATTGTAAATAACTGGACCGGACAGAATTTCACTGGACATTATTATACGCAAAGAATTTCAAGCACAACATGATCGTATTTCTATAGTGATGAATATATACACGAAAAACTTGAACCACATCTAGACAGTATTTCTCTAGTCATACAATTTATACGGGAAGGACTTTTACACAAAATCCCAAAGAGCAGTACCCGAAAATTGTTATATCTCTCTGTAGCGAACAGGTTGTAGTAAGCCTTGAAAATTACTATGTATGTCACAGACCCTCTTCTAGTTATTCCACCAGATGGCGCCAAGTTTGGGTGGTGTCTAAAAATGCAGCTGGGACGATTGGTAATGCGGCCCGACGTCCTCAAGACCAAACAGTTAATTAAAGAGCTATAGGAGTGGAGGCCGTGACACTCTTGGTCTCTAAATCAGCTAGGGCCTTTATATGGAGACGTTCGTTTTTTGGCTTGACTCCTTATCAAACAATAATTAAACCCGTGCTTCAGCAGATAATTATGAGACACAGGATAAGTGTTGTAATTGGTTCATTGGTATGTCATATTATGGAGTATTGAATGACCTCTGGCACTTATGAGACAGAATAATAAGTGTTGTACCTGGTTCACTGAAATGTCATATGGAGTATTGAATGACCTCTGGCACTTATGAGACAGGATAAGTGTTGTAAGTGATTCATTGGTATGGCAGATGGAGTATTGAATGACCTCCAGCAATTATGAATAGGAGACATGATAAGCATTGTAATTGATTTAGTGATATGTCAGAGGAGCCCAAACTCCAACAAGAACTGCATGGATGGATATTTACTATGAATCGTGACTCGACTTCTGCAAGACGTAATTTCCGATTCGCAAGACTTTACAGCATCCACCGACCAATGACATTATGACACCTGTGGCTCTATTCCATCCCACGGGGTTGGTTGGTTGGTTGGTTGGTTGGTCTGGGAATACGGTGTGACAAGTTATCAGACTGAGACACGTGAAGTAATGATAATAATAATGAAGGGAATTCAGTATCGCTTCAAGAAATCGCTCCTCCTTTGCTCTCTCTCTCTCTCTCTCTCTCTCTCTACAATAACAAATTACAACACTAGCTGACACTTAGAAGGTTAGTTAGTGGTCCTGCCCTCAAGCTTGTAATGTAATGTAATGTAATGAAGACGCTCCCAGGCACAGCTAACCTCGCTAATCTGAACCAGCTCACCCTCCACCTCTTGGCCTCCCTCTGCATCGTGTTAGGTGTGACGATAATTAGAGAGAGAGAGAGAGAGAGAGAGAGAGAGAGAGAGAGAGAGAGAGACGAAACAAACAGAGAAAGTGGTTGGGAGGGAAGGAAGGTGAACGAAAATGAAAGAGAGGGTCACAGTACCTCCATGAGTGACAGACAAACCACAGCAGCACGTTACACAAGGAATATATTATGCAGTGTGTGTGTGTGTGTGTGTGTGTGTGACGTAAGGGGGAACACTCACACACACACACACACACACACACACACACACACCACAGTAGCCCACAGCAAGGTCGTTTCCATGACTGTACAACCACAACACAGCCTTACACATGCAGTACATCTTAGTTAAATCTCTAGCAAAACATTCTTCCTAGTCCAGCACACATACACGCCACCTCAGAGTACTGAATATATCACCACACTGTATAATCATTAACTACTATTGAAACGTACAGTTGCGGACACATGAAACAGACAGACACACTTCAAACGGGCTCCTTATCAAGCATAGAACAGGACGCGCCTCGGCCCACCCTATATAATATGCTCAGTGGGGGCCCCCGTTTCAGGTGTGTCTGTTTCATGTGTCCGCAACTGTACATTATCTCACAACAGCAGCATGCATACCACAGCACATCCCCGACTACCACATTGTACATTAACACAGCATAGCAAACCTAATGACAATATTGACACCTTCAAAATCAAGCTACCAGAGGAAACCACAACCTCATCACAACATACCACAACCCCATCACAACATACCACAACCCCATCACAACATAACATAACATCATCCCCCCCCCCTCCTACAGCTCCACCATATCACCCCCCAACCCGACAACATCATCCTGGGTGGTGACTTCAACGCTGTAAGACATGAGCCCTATATGTCAACAGCCTCGACACACACAGACACAGAGAGAGAGGGGGCTTAATATCCACCATGCAGACCCAATCCTAAACCCAGTTTATCTTCAACAGCAGCGCCACTCATCAATAATAGGCCTAACCATATCCTGCATCGAGCTATCTACTCTACTCAACAACACATTGTCCCCTTGCATATTATCAGCTTTTGTTTCCCCTAACCTAGCTCGCCCACCCACAAGTTGCATCCACCCACAATCCACTATCTACCCACCACCCGAGTCCACATTCCTCGATCACCCACCCCCTCCCCCACACCAAACACCATCACAATTCTTAATCACCCACCACCACCACCACAGTCCACAGTCCTCTATCTCCCACCTCCACACACCACCCCCACATCCAATATCACCCACCACCCAGTGCCCACACCCACTATCACACCCACACCGACCCACCTCCCCACCAAGACAAGGTCACCAAGGTAGGCTGGCCACACACTCTTATTATTAGACCTCGACTGCCCGCGTGGAGACTCAAATATCAACATCTTTTTTGTCCGTGTCGATAGAATAATGCAGATATTTGAGGTCAGAAAAATACCAGTCGTTTTATCGTATTCATGTTTATTGTGTGTGCCTATCAGTCCTTGTCTTCATTATCAATCACTGTAACTATCTTGATTCATCACTGTTTTTTTGCTACAACTAGCTGTCTTCACTATAACTCCCTGTCATTATCTTTATATAATCACTGTCATCATCTTTAACTATCACTGTCATTATCATTCACTATCAATGCCATTATCCTTTACTATCACTATCATCTATCTTTTAATGTCGGTCAGTCTTTTACTAAGCAAGTTACCTTTTCTCTAAATGCCTTTCACTATTAATCTGTTTTACTTATCACAATCTAATCTTATCAGTCACTATCTTATACTTTCACTGTTAATTTCTTTTTCCTTCGTGCTTGCTGCATCCCTTCTCTCTGTCTAGTTCTCTTTTGTGGTCCATGGTCTTTCAGGCCTATGGCACAGTCATCTTTCTTCCCCTTGTTATTCATTCATCCATTCACCATCTATTACAGTAATCATCAACTTAAGTTTTGTATTGTGCCACAGTTTTAGGAATAGGTTAATTGCCTTCACTTCTCCGACTACACGTGTCACCGCCACCTTCCCCGTAACAATGCCAGAACTGGTTAACCTTAGGAGTTCCCCGTGTCTTGGTGTTATAGAGTCTGCCCTTGTCATTACACTAGCTGGTTCTACAACTGTAATACAACTACCCTCGTCTCTTCCACACACATCAGTTCCCACTTAATTAACCCGCCCTGAGGAACTGTGTATAGAATTTAAGTGATTTTACGAGAGCAGCCTTAATTTCCTATGGTCACAGATTTTTGTTCTCCGGTGACTATACATAATATGGTTAAGCATGCAGACACCTCCTCTCTTCCATCACACACATTACCTACCATCCAACCCGCCCTGAGCAGAGGTGTAGCCTATATATGGGATTTTATGAGAGCAGCCTTCCTTAGTCATAGATATTTTTGTGTTTCAGTGACTATAGATGATATGATAATGAATGTTTTGTATATAAAAACTATATACTGTGTGATTCCCTTATTTGACTTTACTTCCTCCATGGGAGATCATGCTTGACTCAGAAGGGGTGTCATTAAATCACAACAACAAAAACAACAGTTAAAGGTCAAGTCGACAACCGTATAGCCTGTTATCTTCAAAGTTAATCATGCGCACACATCGGTAAAAGCATCTAAACAGACTTGTCAACACACACACACACACACACTGCATATTATAATACCCTACTCCCACTAATATCCGACCTGCAGAGTTAATTTTGCAGAATTTCGGAAATATAGTGATAATATAGTATAGTAGTAAATATATCATTATTAGATTCAACAACGCTGATAGAGTTGGAGGGATCCTGGTTAGGCTACTCCCTTCCCAAGTGGAGGTGCCAAAGTCCTGCATGAGTAACACAGTGAATGTTGGCAGATCTTGTAATTGTAGTTTGGAAGCGATGACACTTTTCAAAACATGATTCCAGCACTGAATCACATCACATTTCCCCCAGTCATTTCGTGTTTATAATGCAAAATACAAATTCGGTTTTACCTGTGAAATATTTGCCAGGAAATCTGACTCGAATGTTTACTCGTAACTATAGTACACTATAGTTCGTTCAAGTTCGCTCTCTCGTTCACAATAACAGAACGAGTCGAAGTACACTGTTATATCGTCACAAGTTTCGCCACACCACACTCAGCAGCCCCAAGCCCCAAACTCTTGCTCCTTCGCGTCAAGCTGAGTGAGTGGATGCTGCCAGGTGGTGGTCGGGGTTAATATAACCTCGCGCTGTGACGTCACGGCTTACCTGCTCCTCGCCAAGGGAATTGTCTTCTTTCTTCATTTATCACGGTATTTGCTGTATTTCAGGAGAGGCTGCAACGTTTATGAAGGGTTATACCGTTAGAAGTAGGTTGGGTTAGATCAGGTTTGTTACGTTACATAATAGCAGAACAAAACAGTTTAGATTACATTAGGTGAAGCTAGGCTACGTTTGGGTTACCTCATCATCACCACCTGTCGCATGTACGCCTGGCGGGGCTTTGCAGTTCCCAGCTTTTGGTGCCATCTATTGGGATATTGTCCTACGAGCATAACCTCCACACAGATACCCTTCCCAGCTTGAGTCACAAACTTGATTCACCCACGAGTTGTGTGGACTTCTCCTATTGGGCCGTCTATGTAATAACATTGATGGTGTTGATGATGGCGTGGTACAGGTACGATGACTCCATAAACACACCACAGTGTCATCGTACCAGTATATCGCCATCCACAACACAACCGGCCCTTTAAACCTCCTCCATACATGCATACAGGTATCCTTTTCGGAAATACGGAAGATTAGGTTAGGTTACATTTGGTCATTACCGTCTCTCTCTTATGTAGTTTCCGTAAGAAGGATATTGCCTGCCAAAAAATGAAAAGAAAACAAAAATATTGTGGGCAATATTGTAAGGGTTTGATACCCCTTCGGAACCGAGTCAATCCATGTCCTCATCTCGACTGTCCCTCTTTTCATTCTTTTTCCTAGGTGCCTGCTCTGCAGCTGTATATCTCGCTCACAGTGAACTTAATGGGTATCCATGATAGCCTATACTTATATATGAAGAAGAGGGATGCTGTAATTATTATTCCCGGCCCTGCGTGACTGCGTCACATAATTGGGTTTTAATTATCGATAACATTTCCGTAATACAATATGAAGGTGGTGTGTTACACTGTCTTAACATGCCTACAGGTAAAAGATCTTAATTACTGTAAATATAAACTTGAGGGTAGTATTTTTGCAGATGAATATCCAAAATCGTCTACCCCAATGGGCAGATCAGGGTCCAGATCAAAAATTACCTTGGTAAGCTGTAAAGTATGCGCTTTTCTTTTGATTATTACTAGGTAAACCAGAAATTTTTATTGATATTACACATGCCTTGTGAATTATTTTTACAAAGGTGCATTAAATAATAATAATAATAATAATAAACTGTCAAACTTACGAAATTTAATTTATACCTATGATCCCTCAAACAGCACAAACACTGCCAAGGGTTTGTTTACATTTTGTGGTGGCGAGTGTATAGTGGGCTGGGCAGGGTATTTATTAACTTTTTAACATATTCTGCGGTTATTTGAAGACCTATACACCCTAAGAACACCTGGACATCCAATTAATAATATAAAATGGGTGTTCAGTGAGCTATTGTATGGAATCAAGACTTGAGATGGTAACCTAACTAAGGTATAACTTAATAGTACTAGTTTTGAAGTTATATTGTCAGCTCAGAGCTTTATGATTATATTTACGGCAAGACTAGTTTTAAAATAGTTCCACATCTGGTATATTTCTTTTCACTATAGCCTCATACAACAACATAAAAAGCAGTTTTTGTAAAGTCTTGCAATCCCATATTAATTATTCCTGAAATGAGAAGCTTACTGTGTCCCATTCCCTCAGACAGTAAACGTTGGACAAGATGACCACTTGTGACAGCGACCGGCTCTGTTGGTCGGGGCATAGCATTGTCCTGGCCAACAGCCTGTACCGCCTCTACATGCAGTCGAGCCTGTTGGATGTGCGGCTGGTGTGTGACGAGGCGCACATTTATGCCCACAAGGCTGTCCTGGCCGCTGGGAGTCAGTTCTTCCTGGAGCGTCTGCAGTCCCATGGCCTGGGCATGGTGGAGCTACAGATGTCCACCGCCAACCTGGGCATGA
Organism: Petrolisthes cinctipes; assembly: GCA_033782935.1. Lineage (NCBI taxonomy): Eukaryota > Metazoa > Arthropoda > Malacostraca > Decapoda > Porcellanidae > Petrolisthes > Petrolisthes cinctipes. Next base: position 32,413 of record JAWQEG010003174.1, read on the forward strand.
TCATCACTCCAAGTACTTATTCATTTTTCCTTCTTGTATGGGATGGCTAAGCAATCATTTGAAGAAGAGCTTACAAGTATTTTGATGATGTCTTCTTGTATGAGATAGCTGAGCATCATTTGGGGAGAAGCCTGCAGAATTTTGACAATGTTTTCACATCTGAAGAAGCTGTTCAGTCTATAACAAAATGTCAGTTGAAGCTCTTCTTCAGATGGTGTTTATGTTATACAAATTTTGAATTTTTCTTTTTTCACTTGTTTACATAACTTAATGTTTTATATTTAGTGAATATTTGCTGTGCTCTTGAATGTTATTGGTCATGTGTTATGATGTAAATTATGAAGTCTGTCTATTACCAGTTCTCCATGTAGTATTATCTGCCCAAGTCTAATTCTTTCTTTTTATAGTGGTCAAGATATCCCAAACTTTGGTCTGCTCCCTTATCCATCATATTCTTTTCTGGTCCCTTAGTATTGCCTGTATATATATATGTTTATTAAATCACTTGCCAGGTCATGATTAGCCCTTTCCCTAGTTAGGTTTAGCACATGTTACAGAGGTTATTGGCCCCTGATAAATTGTAGCAAATGGTTATAACCTACAGATGACCTGAGAGCTGTGGTGGAATACCTGTACTGTGGTGAGTTGCTTGTGCCACACCACCGTCTACCACAAGTACTGGCATTGGTACGGTCTCTTCAGGTGTTTGGCTTCCAGAATGAGGGTGCGGGTTACCTGGCAGGTCCCGACACACAGTTCCTCACCCAAGCTGAGATGAATTTTGTCCCCATGGATACTTCTGGGGCCCTGATGGAGATTCCAGTTGAACACCTCCAGGTGGACAAGAGCTGTGGAGGTGGATTGCCTCCCACCACCCCACTCCCACTCATCACTATAAAACCACAGGAACAAGGAGGTAAGTTTTTTTTTTTTTATCATGTTCTAATTGGGACATAGGACTTGCATCTGAATTATATAACGGTTCATCACCATACGTACTTGGATGTTATTATAGAAAAATAGAATATTGATACAATCTTACACCAGAAATATTCTTCCTGCTATTGATTTGTCATTATATTCCCTTTAACACCTATTCCTGCATGAAATACCTCCCAGAAATATTTTGTAGCTAATGCCTTCCCCCCCCCCCCCCCAAAAAAAAAAAATAGAGGACCTCCTTTGGCCTTCAGAAACATCAAAATTTCAATCATGTGGAGTACCGTATGAGCCAGATTGAAATCAGTGTTGTGGGTGGCTAAAGCATTATGTGGTTAAGTTGTTGAAAAGGTGTGCTTATATATTATACAGGTATGGTGTTGGACCCTCCAAAGTACTCGGAGCCACTCAAGATTGACACCAACGTGAGTCTCCTTGGTGTCAGTTCCACCATGTCATTTAGTGAGCTTTGCACAGCACCCGGGCCTGACTCCGACACCTTTGCAGGCCAGTGTAGTCAGGTGAAGAGTGTACCATCCATCTTTGAGAGTTCAGTGCTCGGTGAAACAACGTCAACCATGTTCAGGAGGACGCCAGACTGCTCAGAGGGGTACAGCAAGCCAGACAATGACTCTCTCCAACACCACCACCATGGAACTGGGCTACATTTTAGGCATGATGTGGTGGTGGAAGAGGAAGAAGAGGTAGGGGAAGCTGGAGGAGGGGTGAGGCATGGGGAGGCGATGGTGGGGGAGATAAGGCGGGGTGAGGCTGTGGTGGGTGAGATGAGGGGAGGTCTACATTTCAGACATGACATGATGGTAGAGGAGGAAGAGTTAGAGGAGGCTGTGGAGGTAGGGGAGATGAGGCGTGGGGAGGCAACAGTGGAAGAGGTGAGACGGATGAGGCAGCAGCAGACCATCAACCCAAATGTGGTGGAGACAGATACTGATGATACCTACAGTACAGTCATGCTCCTTGAGGCACTTGTAGCGGCCGATGGTGAGTATTTATCTTTATACTTGTTTTGCATTTGTTCGTGATATACAGTATTATCATTATATATATCTTGTACTGTACCTCTTTTGCAACCCCGTAGGGAGATATTGTCTGTAGTGATGTGGGCAATACTTTAAGGGTTTTGGCAACCCTATGGCCCCAGCCACTCCCTTTCAGTTCTTCAACTGTCCCTTTTTTCTTTCTATTTCCATCCTGCTTGCTGTCTCACCTCTCTATCACCTTCTGGCACTATATGACCTTGCTGTTGCTGCACCTAATATCAATCAATCAATCTCTTTTACAACAAATGAAAGAGAAAGAAAAGGTGAAAGTGAAGTGGAAAATAATTTTTTGCATTGGAGGAAAGTGGTAGGTGTGATGAAAATCATAACAAACAATAATTACAAACAGAGGCTGTAAAACTTGCCTGATGCTGTGATAATGCTTTTATTTTCACTTGCTTATTCATCTTAAGTGTGGAAAGTAGATACAGTCTGCTGGAAACAATGTGTGCAAAACCTGTTTTAAGCTGACCTATTCTGCAACCTTATGTCTTGTACTGTAGAAGCAGGAGTATTGTATTCTCTCTTCCTCTCCCTCCTCACCCAGAAAACTGAGCATCAGCACCAAATTTAAAACGATTACTGATATACCCATTTTTTAAATATTAGTCACCATATAACTGTTTTATCGCATATTTATTTTCTTGTTACAGTACTGCTGTATTATATATTCCTGGAATTTTATTGTTGATTTTTACATAATCTACTAATCTTCTATTATTCTGTGTGAACATAAATATTTACTTTATAGCTTTAAAGCATATTTGTATAACCTTATGAACAATAACTTACCGGTGTGTCTTACAATAATCTTGGCATAACACCTAACAATTTACAATATCACAGTAAAATCATGGTCACCCAGGGTTTAACTTGTTCTCTGCAATCTGACCTCACAGCATCAAGTGTGTCCGGGGTGGACGTGGAGACATTACTGCTACCACCCGATGACCCCACCACCTCTGCCCGGCTGGCAGCCCAGAGTCCACGCTGGATCAGGTCACGGCGGCCCCTTCGACCCTCTGCCACCACTGTTACCACCGACTCTCGTGCCAGGCTCAAGGTAAAGGACAGCATTGGTGGTGTCTCTCTGCAGGACACCTCGCAGCGCCAGGACACGTCAACTGGGTAAAGTCCATTGTTATCTTGTTTTCTTGCATCTTAGACCTAGGGACAGTTACTGTTAAACCGTCTTTGTTCACTGAGGTCATGAGTATATAATGTACTGGGTGTAGGAATCAGTGTATTTTGAATATTAAGCAAATCTGAACAGTCAGTATGGAAATGAAATAATGTACTACTACAGTAGTTGGTTGTTGGTACTGTGGGAGATAGGCCTAAGTGAATGCGGTACCGGTATATATTAAGTATGCATAAGGGAAAGAATTGTTTTGGAAGACATGCATATTAAGTGTTTCTCTTACTAGATTTCTTTTAGTTTTTATGCCTTCTAAGTGTCTGGTTTTTCTCCATAGATAGATACACTAATGTTGAGTTAATTGTGATGCAAATAACAGGGCAGGGAAAAGTTAAACTTGAGCTAAAGCAACAATAACAATGATAGCAATGCTCATCACAACAAGTGTTGTAAACTTCATTGGACTGAGGAACTTAACCCCATATATTCCATTGATTAAAAATAACTTTTCTTTTTCTGTGAAGAATCACTATTCCAGTTTCAAGAACTATATACTGTACAATATTCTGTCCTGCTGTATACATATTTGAGTCCAAATTAGTATTAATCTTGCCAAATATAATATTTGAATTGTCAAGGCATGGCAATGTCTTTTCTATTCTATGTACCAGTATGGCTCTACTGCCCAGTCCTACCTTGTCTGATTGATCATGTCTCTCCCTAGCTACTGAAAGGAGAAAGTGTGAGGGAGAGAGTCAGAGTTACTTAAAATTTATATTCCCTTGTTAAATACCTGTTCCTTAAGTGCCCCTTCATGTTGTGTAACTACTCATTCCTATTTTTGACAGCCGGGAGGAGGAGGTGCGAGGAAGAGAGGGGAAGGAGAGTTGGAAAGTGGTTCTGCCTGAGGCTCCACGGCCACCGCCAGACCCTGGCTACCACCCACAGGTCCTTCCCAACACCTCCACACAGTTGGCCAAGGACCCTCTCACCATTCACATTCAATCTCCACCCATAATGAACCGTTCCACACACCCCAACACCTTGCCATTTGCTTCACCACTTCCCCTTGCCACGCCTCTCCTGGCCACACCATCATCCTGTCCAAATAGTATTCCCGTTCACCCCCATTCGTCCCTCACAGCTGCAACTTCCCTCTCTGTGCCAGCCTCCTTGCCCAGCCCTTCTACTCTGCTCCCCCAGTCAAACCTTTCCCTTGCTCCATACCTCCAGCCATCAGTGTTACCTGCAACTGTTATGAACCAGACTGACTTCTCCCATGTTCCACATGCACTGCCGACCATTCCCATCCAGACAGTCTCAGTCCTGGACTCAGATACTCCTGTTTCATTTGGCCAGACTATATCCTTCTCTCAGCCCCATCCTTCCCCTCCAGTCCAGATTTTGCCGCAGTCGTCTTCAGTCCTACATTTGGTTGATCCAGTTGTTGCATCTTCATCTCTTCCTTCTATTTCACATTTCACACCAGTTACACAGGCTCTTGCCCCATCCACCATCCCAGTCACTCTTACACCTTCCCCAACCCCCATCATCGATCCCCCAACCATCCCACAGCTCACCCTACCCCAATCAGGCATTTCTGTTTTGGTTGGAACACAATCCATCCCCGGTAGCCTAGTTACTCAGTCCCCTGCCCCCATCAGTGCCACTAGTACAACATTACCAGTCTCACCCACACTGGTAGTCTCACAATCACCCGCTCTTAGTTCGTTCGCTGTACAGAATCCCAGAATATCATCTGCCCTCACCTACCCCACCACCAATTCATCCTTCCTATCTGATCACCTATACTTGGTACCTGAAACCAGCAATTCATCCAGTGGTGAGTGTCAAATGCTGCCATCAAGTCCCCCTGTGAGCAGTTCTCCATCAGTGGCTGGTTGGTCTCCATCCCCATCCCATGCCTCTGACTCTATCACCACCATCCCAGATTCCCCTCCCCCTGCACCTTCACCCAAACTTCCCACTCACTTGTCAACATCAGCTTGTCATACACCATCATCCACATCCCCTATTCTAACATCCACTTGTGAGACGACATCGGCTTCTCATATTTTATCATCCTCATGTCAGACATCTTTATCATCTAGTCCTCATATTGTACCATCCTCTAATGATGCACCTTTATCTACATCTTTCATTCCAGCATCCATTTTGCACAAACCTACAACTGAAAATCATACACCAGCATCCACTACTCATCCATTGCCATTGTGTGTTGACATCCCATCCTCAACCTGCCATGACCCCACTCTGTCCAACATCCAGACCAGTGTAACCACAAGCCATGCTGTAAGTAGACTTTCACCAGGGGCTACTGATGAAAAGACACCGCTATCAATTGTCGTATCATCGGGGGAGAGAGTGTTTAATAGAGGTGGTAGTGAAGCTTGTACCACCACAGCTAGCACCACAACCACCACAGCAAGCACTACCACAGTCACAACTAGCACTACCATAGCCATTACTACAACAGCCACTAACACCACCATCACCCCAAGTAGCACTAACACAACCATCACAGCTAACTCCATTATGGCTAACACTGCCTCTGTTAACACCATCACAGCTGAAAGTATCACAGCTACCGCCGCCACCACCACCACTTCTACCACCACCACCACCACCTCTACCAACACCACCAACACCTCCTCTACCAACACCACTACTACTGTACCCTCTGCTGACACTATAACCAGCCCTGAGATAGTGGAAGTGGGGCAGGAAGAGCAGCAGCCTCATCGGTGTTCACAGTGCCCACGCTCCTTCAAGGAACTTGACACCTTGACTCTTCATCTTTGGAAACTACATGAAATTGGCACACTGGCCAAATGTCAGTATATACTGTATTTTGTGACTGTAGGCACTCAATATAGCATCAATATAATAAGAGTGAAAGTTTGTTTGTTCATCTGGAAAATGCATTGCCATAACACAACTAAACTTTACTATACATGTATTTTGCAAGAAGTCCCAAATACATCCCAGAATAATGCATGAACAAAAGAACACCCTGGTCTGAGTTCTGTCTTGGGTACTAACTTATCCTTATTGATGATAATATTGGTAATAATATGGTATTATGTCAATAAGTTCTTAATAACAGTTCATTTAATAATAATATGTCTGCTGTACTGTATGGACTGAAAGGAGTACCGTATCTATGGATGATGCAGGTCAGCTGTGCGAATTCACCAGTCCCCTGCAGAGTCGGCTGGTAACCCATGCCCGGTCTCACATCTCGACCTCTTGCCTCACCTGTGCTGTGTGTGCCAAGCGCCTCAAGACCCGCGCCACCGCCCGGTCACACCTACGCATGCACCAGGGAGAGGATTTCATGTACAAGGTTAGTTGGAGTTAAAAGTTTCATCATGCACAAGGTGTGGATTCTTGTCATAGATAACAATAATCTTGATGATAGAGTATTTTGGATGTTCATAGTATTTACAGTGTGTTGATATTGTTTACTAAGTGTATATAATATTTACTGTTTGATGTTAATGTGAACTATGTGTTGATGTACAGTGTGAGTCGTGCTCAGTGATGTATAGCCAAAGGAACAACTTGATTAAACATCTGGCATCCAAGCACCAGCAAGATGCAGAAGGTCGAGCTTTAACCCAGGCCCTGGTGTGTCCCCACTGTCCCTTCTCCACCCTCGCAGATTACAAACTCAAGGCCCATATTGTAAGTAGTTGTATAGGAAACCACAACCACCAATATACTTGAGTTGCATTATAAATTGTATTCCTCCTAACAAGCCAAAAGAATATATACAGTACAGGAGCTGGTATATTTTTCCATATTTATATTATGTACTATAAGTAGATTGTCATTAATCTCTTCGGTCTGATCCGGAAGATTCGAAGACACTCGGTGGACAAGCCATTCAAGTGCGACGTGTGCTCATATGCCACCACTGAGAAGACGGCACTCGCTAAACACAAGCGTACTCACACCAAGGAGCGACCCTATGTTTGTGAGACCTGCGGCTTCCAGTAAGTACTTGCCCTCTTTTGCTACAAATCTTAGTTATTAGATTTTTTCTTGACTATTTTAGAGTAGACATGAGGCATAATACAAATTATATTGTGTCAGTAGTGTGAAGCAAGATCAGTTGACTTTATTTTACTAACTTTACATCTGTATATTGTATATTATTTTCACAGTGCCCAGACACTGAGCAGCTTGTGGCGCCACCGTAGGACTCACACCGGGGAGAAACCTTATGAGTGTGAGCTGTGTGGCCAGCTGTATGCAGATAGCAAGAGGCTACGAGACCACATGTACAAACACAATAACATTAACCCATTCATGTGCGATATGTGTGGATATACATGTCGGAGGAAAGATAATTTACAGGTGAATTTTAATTATAATTTTACTGTACTGTACATGAAATCCACGTATATCGTAATGACTTTGTAACTCACTAATGGTTGTCTGTTTCCTGACATAGTTTGATGAAGGTAAGAAAAGCCTTAAAGGAACATAGTAGCCAGAACTATCATAGTATCTGTGAGTTTGAGTGATGGTAACCCATTAATCATAATCCCAACAGACTCACATGCAGAAGATTCACAAGGTACAGGAGCAAAGAGATGGTGTACCAGCACAACGCCGGACTACTGCACGCGCTCAACGTAGTGGTAAGTTGATTTTCAATGCTCCCAAAACTTCATATTCATTCAGCATAATAACCAAATTTACTATACATATATCTACTGTTTTGTATGTATTCTTTGAACTTAGCACACAAACATAGTTATGGATAGCTTCAAGTAGTTCTCCACTTTCTATATCACTCGTAATCCCAAAAGACCCCAATACTAGTGGCTACCTCGTGCCCCAACCTCCAATAAAGACATACTTTCCAAGTTTCATCAAATCTATCTACAGTATCTATCTATCTATTGCCAGATACCTCAATCCCCGAAGGGGGTGGCCACAAATGAATCGCCTCCACACACCTCTGTCCCCCGTCAACTGGCGTCCCTCCTACCACCCAACTCATAATTCATCAAATCATATTTCATCATTATCCATTTAAAGAGCTCTTAGCTTATTTTATTACAGTAGTAAATGTTTGAATACAGTACTTTATATTAGTACTGTGTAATTATAATATCTTTACTTTCCTAAAACCTGCACTACTAGACTTGCTCTTTTTATAGAGGATAAAGGTGGTAAATGCTATGTACAGTATTGTTGTTGTGGATTTATCATAACTTGGACTGTTTTTTTCTGGACCTTACGTGAATCAGTACATTTTGTTTGTATGTTCCAGGGAAGAGTAAGCGTGGGCTCACAGGATCAATAGGAGGCCCTGGAGGTGGAGTAGAGCCACAGAGGTCAGCTGTTGACCCTTCACAGGCCCCAAAGAATCTCAATCTGAGAACACCTACACACACTTCCAAGGTGAGGGATGTTGGTATATGCAGTAAACCTTCTTTAAACATTTGGGTCGTGGGTGTGAAATGTAACATGTGTACAGTAGTAATATCATGTATAGTCATCATCAAGACCCCAATTTCATTTTTTTTTTTTTTTTTTCTTCTTCCATGGGCCTAGGGAGGGAAAAAACTATAAAAAAAAGACTGACAGATAGAATATTCAGTAAAATTGGTCACACTTATTCAATCCCCCTTTTAACATTTATGGTTACTCTTCCTTTTCACACTTACCTCTCTTATCAATTACAATTTCCAAAAGTATTTTGCAAAAACTTCATTTAGAGGTTGTATAAGAATTGCATTTTGCAGGTGTGGACAGAACACGGCTACGATGGCCGGGGGCTGGACACTTTAAGTGGAGTAGTGGAAGATAGCAGTGGTGCAGGAGGTAATGGAGGTGGGGGTGGAGAAGTTATAGGTACAGAAAATGGAGGAGGGGGAGACATGATGGTACATTCCCATACATCTTTTGCCACTACCAGCAGCAGCACCTCTACCAGTACTAGTCTTCCTCAACCAACTTTACAAAGTAAGTCTATTCTATATGTGTGTATAGCTCAATATATCTTTCTTTATCAGTTGTTTCTGTATACAGTAAATACTTTACAGTATTAAACTCTTAAAGCAGAAAAAGAAGACTGTGATAATCCAGAAAAACCTTGTAGTTGAGTTTGAGAAACAGTCCAAGAGGAGGGAATGGAAGCATATAGGACAAAGAAGGAAAGGAGGGACAATTGAAGATAGGAAAGGGATCAGCTTGGGTCTGAAGGGTTGCCCAAACCCTTAAAGCATTGCTTACATTCTAGCAAACAATACCTCTGTGGTGGTGGAATCACTGAAATAGGGAGAGAATATGGCTATACTGTACATGGGCCTGGAAGTTTTGGCACTGAACTCTTTCCTCTGGATGCAGGTCCCCACAACTTTACGTCAACAACCCTACAGCTGGGCTACCTCCTGCCCCTGCCGGCCCCCCCTCCTCCACATGGGCCGGATACTGCAGCTCTGGCCCTCACCCCCACTGCTGACATTATCTTGCTCGGTCACCCGGAGCCTCACCACGGTCAACCCCTTCCCCTTAGTTAACTCAAGGCAGAAGTGTCTTAGGATAAATTAAATGGTGGTTATAAGATCATTTTTACAAAGGGAGTTTAGGAATACATTAACAGAGGAGTGTGTGATAGGTGATCTAATAATGAAATGAGTAAGGATAAATATATAAAAGTGTTAAAGGATGAGTTATTGTGTGTTAAGATAAACTGCTAATGGAGGAACTGAAAGTAAAGTAAACGATAAATGGGGTGTGGGGATAAATATCCGAGGTAAGTGAAAATGAGGGAACTTCTGCCATGAGTTGAACACTTGTGTTGGTGTTTTGCTTCTCTTTTTGGTTCTCTTCATGTAGGGTTACTGGTTATTGATTGAAATTGTTTTCACATATATTTCAGTACATACAGTATAAATATTTTTGTATTGTGATACTATTTTTGGAGGTATATTTTTATATCTAGCATAAGCTTAGCATAAATAGAAAATCATCAGATTGTCAATAATGCCAGTGCTGCATGTTTCATATTTTACCAGTACTGTATAATAGAAGACAGGAAATGTTTGAATTATCAGTTGGTGTGGTGAGAGTTGATACATATATGAGTACTGTGACTTAAGATTTATACTGAATACAGATGATGTGTAGTTTTGATAGAGGATATTAAGCACAAAAACATGTGGATGTCTCCTAAAATTGTGAAGCTGAAAATGCTGACAAAATGAACAATTAGAGATAAATGTGAGATGGGAATATTGGCCTGTGATGCATAAAGCGCTTGCAGAGTACAGTATAGAGCACTGTACTGGTATATAAGATCCTGCCCACCATTAATGTATTGTATACATTCACTTACTGGCAGTTATTTAGGGGGCGAGAAATTACCGAAATAAGGGATACTGATTCGAGACTACAATTTTTCTCCACGTATATACGGTGTTGGCAAACTGGAATTAAGTGCTGATCCCTACACAAGATGCCACAACAGACTCTCAGTAATGGTGATGTGTTACAACATAGTTAAGAGGAAAGTCTTTCATTTCAATAATATGGTATCTAACTGCATATTATAATTATTGTAGATGTTGAACTGTTTGTTAATGCTGCATCAATTTTCCGGGAGCCAATAAACTGGAATTGGCGCTAAACCTAACAATTTTTTTTAAATTCTAAACTCAATCAACCAAGGAATATCCAGAACCTAACCGGAATTTCAAATGTATCGCGCAACCATGATACCCGATTAATTTAGTGCAGCGTAATATAGTTACCGCCTTTGTTTTGAACCGTAAACAGTGTCCGTGCCGCTACACACTACAGTCATTTATATCGATTTACCCGAATATTTGATGGAATACGTAATACTGTACCATGGCTCCTGTTACACTTGCCGATAAGAATAAGCCCAAGCGTAAGAGAGTGCTATTGACAGTGAAACAGAAAATAGACATCTGTAATAGACTAGAAAAGGGCCCCCACGCGAGTGCTTTGATGCGCGAATACAACGTCAGGTCAAGTACTATTTACGATATACACAAGCAAAAAGACAAACTGAAATATGCTATGCAGTCTGATGTCGCTCATTTAAAAAAAAGAAGATGTGCACACAAGACAGCCAAGTTTGATAGGTTGGATACTTTTAAAATCCCTGTGGACATCGAATAATTGATGCTCTACTGTATATGATCATGTGCAATAAGCGAAGTATGATGTATGCAGTATAAAGGCAGTAGGATGCTGTTGGCAAATTTTGAGCTACTGATGACTCCAAACTATTTCAGAGAAAAGAACAGTATAAATTTTGTAGGTAGTCTGTTCATGCCATAGTATGAATGAATGAATAGTTTCTATCAGGTTATCATCCCATTAATTCACTTGAAGCCATTTGTCTCACCAGTCTTGTTTTATAAATCTACAATGTACCAAAAGAAATAATACTGTACCAAAGAATTGTGTTCCTAAGTACATGCATTTATTTTAGTGAAAATCTTATAACCTTTTAAGTATGCATGTTTAAGTTACTCGTGATACCACTGTGAGCATGTGCTGAAAATATTTAAGATCCTTCCTACACAGGGCTGTACATGAAACAGAATAACACCCTGCAGAAATGAAGGAAGTCATTGGAGGGGAATTTGTTCATAGTGAGGAAATGAGTCAGCTTGTCCCTTCACCGTTAAAAATGTGTAAACACCCTGATTTGAGTTGTTGCCATCATCAGTAATTAGTGAATACATTATCTGGGTAGTGAATTAAATTATTTTATAAGCTGCAAACATTGCTAAATTCACAAAATGACTAAAAAATACCGTTCTCTGCAAGATGCTTATTAAGTCTAATTTAATATGTATTAATGGTTTGACATATAACTATTGTTGAATGTATTTATTATAAACATTACATCATCAAGCAAATGAAACTCAGTTGTTTAAAGATTTAAAGGTATATATAGTACAGCATTTGTAAAATGATAGTGTACAGTAAACAAAGAAACTTGATAATATTCTTTCTCAATAATGTGAATTTTATACACTATAATTACTGTATTATTTTGAACATGCGAGGGCCAGCAGCCATGCCAGACGTACGAATCCATTGTTGCAGTGAAATGTATCTTTTAAGTCTAGATTATAGTGAGTATTGGCATTTTTAAGCATATTATTCATCTAGAAAATGCATAAATTAATCAGAAGTAGTAAAAACGGGTCAAATGTAAGCTCATCTGAGTAAAAAATAAAGTTGTAGTACGAGCTGTTTGCAGGCATGTCTGACAGGAGTTTGTTATTGTTATTTGTTGGTCACGTGTAGTGTTATGTTTAAGATATAGATAAATATTTGCTACGTATTCACCACCAGTAGTAAGTTAATTAAGTACACAGACAAAATATAGAGCAGAAATGAGTGAATTACTGTACATTAGTGTCTCAGGCAACAACAACAACAACAGGACCACCAAACCACACATGATGCAAGAAAGGGACGTATGCAAGGACATTTTGTGGTGTTGACGATGGCTTGGTACTGGTACGATGGCTCAGTTGTTTTGCTGTGGAGCCATCGTACCGGTACCACACCATCGTATGCACCACAAATGTTCTTGAATACGACCCAAAATGTGGTATGCAGTACGTGTTAATCACTTCAACAAGAATTTACACACCCAGATGATACAGTAAGTGTGATTTAGGTAAATTATTGGGTATTATTCAAGTATTTGTCCATAATCACTACCATCAATTCTTTTCTGTCAAATACATGTACCAATTATTGGATTAATATTAGACATTTAAGGATCCAGAGGAAGCAAATGGGTAAATATTGAAAGAATTACCGTTACTGCGTACGGTTTTCTACCTTCATTTACCCACCTATTTAGACCATTCTAAGACTATATACTTGTTGAAAGAATTACCGTTTTGTAGCAGTGTTGCCAGATCCGGCTAGGTTCCAGTCATTTCGGTATTTGTTGAAAGAATTACTGTTTTGCAGCAGTGTTTCCAGATCTGGCTAGGTCCCAGTATTTTGCCCCAGTCATTACCTGTACTTTATCACTGTTATTTCCAGGTAGTTTGCCCAGGTTAGGTCCCGGTAGTCTGATGCGGTCTAGGTTAGGTAAGGTCAGGCTAATTTCAATATGCCCCATTTAAATATTCCCCATCTTGGAAATGGGGCATTTGCGGAGGAAATGGGGCATTTGCGGAGGAAATGCCATAGAAGAAAATAGGGTATTTATTGAAAGAATTACCGTTTTGTAGCAGTGTTGCCAGATCCGGCTAGGTCCCAGTATTTTGCCCCAGACATTTATTGTACTTTATCACGATTATTTCCCCGTACTTTGCCCAGGTTAGGTTCCGGTAGTTTGCCCAGGTTAGGTCCCGGTAGTCTGATGCGGTTTAGGTTAGGTTAGGTCAGGTCAGGTAAGGTCAGGCTAATTTCAAAATGCCCCATTTGAATATGCCCTATCTTGGAAATGGGGCATTTGCGGAGAAAATGCCATAGAAGAAAATAGTCTTAGAATGGTCTAAATAAGTGGGTAATGAAGGTAGAAAAACCGTACCCAATAACGGTAATTCATTCAATTTTTACCGAAAATAGTCTTAGAATGGTCTAAATAAGTGGGTAATTAAGGTAGAAAAACCGTATGCAATAGTAGTAATTCTTTCAATATTTACCGTCATTTCCTGTACTTTACCATGGTTATTTCCTGGTAGTTTGCCCAGGTTAGGTCCCGGTAGTTTGCCCAGGTTAGGTCCCGGTAGTCTGCCCAGGTTAGGTTCCGGTAGTCTGCCCAGGCTAGGTCCCGATAGTCTGATGCGGTCTAGGTTAGGTTAGGTAAGGTCAGGCTAATTTCAAAATGCCACATTTGAATATCTTGGAAATGGGGCATTTGCGGAAGAAAATAATATTAGAATTGTCTAAAGTGGGTAATGAAGGTAGAAAAACCATATGCAATAACGGTAATTCTTTCAATATTTACCCTATTTTCTTCTATGGCATTTCCTCTGCAAATGCCCCATTTCCAAGATAGGGCATATTCAAATGGGGCATTTTGAAATTAGCCTAACCTTACCTAGACCACAGCTGACTACCGTGACCTAACCTGGGCAAACTACCGGGAAATAACCATGGTAAACTACAGAAAATGACCGGGGCAAATACTGGGACCTAGCCGGATCTGGCAACACTGCTACAAACGGTAATTCTTTCAATAGATACCAGAAAGGGACCACTGTAGATACGAATAGATCATGTTTTGGGAATCCATTATTCTACAATATTTTGTGTAGTCCGTCATTCACCATTTTTATTTGATAAAATGTAAGTGTGCCAGTGAATTTAGACTATATTTGACCTCCCCCCTCCCCCCGGCTAGTTTGAGAGGTTAAATGAGGAAACATCACATAATATAGTAAATATCTATGTTAAAGAGTTAGTGTGACCTTACCTGACCTAACCTAACCTAACCTGGGCAATCTACCGAGACCTAACTTGGGCAAACGTGGGAGGGAAATCAAACATGTTCAGAATGCTCTGGTGTACTGGGTAAAATATGAAGATAATTGGTAAGTAACTTCTTTTTCTGTAGCACTTCTTAACTATTACCATTGAAGTATCAGGTAGACAGTGCAATTTGGGATTAACTTCCCCCTATTGACCTCTTGCTTGAAGATGTTTTCCATCCAGTTTAGACTCTGAAAATATGATGGCATTTATCTAGACTATTGCCATTTTGTAGCAGTGTTGCCAGATCCGGCTAGGTCACAGTATTTTGACCCGGTCAGGTCCTGGTACTTTACCACGGTCATTTCCCAGTACTGTAGTTTCCCCAGGTTAGGTCCCGGTAGTCTGCTGCGGTCGAGGTTAGGTTAGGTAAGGTCAGGCTAATTTCAAAATGCCTCATTTGAATATCTTGTAAATGGGGCATTTCCGAAGTGTTTTAGAATGGTATAAATTAGTGAATAAAGAGGTAATCCACAGGCAAAATAGTGCCGGTAGTCTGCTGTGGTCGAGGTTAGGTTAGGTAAGGTCAGGCTAATTTCAAAATGCCTCATTTGAATATCTTGGAAATGGGGCATTTCCGAGGAAAAGTGCCTTAGAATGGTATAAATTAGTGAATAAAGAGGTAATCCACAGGCAAAGTAGTGCTAACTAAATTTGGAAATGCAGTATGGTAGTTAGAAAACAAATAATTTGCCCATGATTACACTGTATACAAAGAAAGTCTAAAAAATCAGTCAAATGAGGTGATGAAAATAAGGTACAGTACCCCTAAGTCAAAAGTGGTAATTTTATCCATATTATTCTTAAGGGGAGCAACAGAAATGAAAATCTCATTTTTATTTTTTTATAATCCATAATTTCTTGTTTATCTGTTGAAATAAAAGTGCAATTAGAGATAATCTTCCCTCTGTCCTCTTAATAGATGTTTTCTACTCAGTTTAAGTCTTGGAAAATATAATTTATCATGTGATAATAAGGTTAATATTAAAACTACCAGTTCATTGTTTCGCAAACTTTGTGTATTATCACTAAATACTTGGTATTATTGGTTAGGCAGTTAACTATTAAAAATTATCAACTTTCCTGTACACCCCAAAGGAGTATTATAAACTTGTGTTATGATAGATGCTGTGTAAGTTGTTTTTATGATTAAATTAGTGGCTTCCTGTTATGCCAATGATACCATATTTAAGGGTCTGCTTTGATTTACCACAGATTGCTGATATTGAAACAGGGAAGCAGTTTGCACATCTTTATTGGTGTCTTTCCTACAGGTCTGACAACAGGATGTAACTCTGTCCTCATACCTTAATCTGAGCAGCTGCACCTACCACAACTCCTACCCTCCAAAGCACCTACTAATGTTAAGAACCACATCTGCTGACTTTGCAACAAGGTAAGTTGAGCCCCTCTTATTTTGCATATCTGAGGTAATACATTAAAGTTCATTTTGGTACTGTACCCTGCATTCTTGTCAAAGACAATGTTCTTCCTTCACACCCACCCTTGCATGATAGAATGTGTGCCTGACCAGCCTTTAGTCTCACCACCACAGTACCAGGTGAAAAAGATACCAGCTGTCACCTTTGTAAAGCCCTTTTGCTAACTCTGTCGCTGAGTATGTTTAGTGCTTTTGAGCCATTTTGCAAACACTTGCAGAGTTGTTATCAATGGAGTGCCACTGCATACACTTGCATCCCTTGCACGTGAAGGCTGCTCTTGACTGCATCATTCTACATTACCTGTATAGTGAATATTTTACTTTGTCCTGGGTTGTTTCAGTTGGTGGGTTTGCCAGAAGATTAACCCAGGTCTTTTTTCATTTCATATATTGCTTTACTTTATTATTAAACCACCTTTTCCAATTCTTGCCAAGCCATGTTTATTTCAATGTTCAATGTTTTCAGTCTACAGTCTACAGTACTGCCATAAATTGCATTATTTTACTCAGTCCGTCTATTTTTAACACTTAAGAACATACCAAGGGTTTGCAGGTTCTTATCTTGTTACTGCCATAAATTGCATTGTTTTACTCAGTCCGTCTATTTTTAACACTTAAGCACATACCAGGGGTTTGCAGGTTCTTATCTTGGCAATGAAGGTCTTCTGCTACATAGTTACTCTGGTTTAGCACAGTACTATAGATGTTTTATTATAGGTAAAGTTAACTTATTTAATTAGATAGTCATTTTTCTGGCAAATGCCTCTTACTGTAAGTCACTACAGGTAAATCTGCATATCCAAGGCCACATTGATCAACTTGCATCACCTGGCGATATACTTAGTATTATATATTATCCTTATTGTGGCAAAAGATCAAAGCAAAACTAGTTTATTATTCCATTACTGCATGTATGACTCTTTTTCCTCACTTGTACTGTAAGATTTTCTTTCATTTTCCATGTATCCTTTCACCTGCTCTACTCTTCTGCCAAGCTGAATACTTGCATACTAGAATTATTAGTTGTTATAGTCATGGGCAGCTTATATGTTACTGTGGTGAAGTTTGCCTCACTTGCACTTTGAATCTTGGGGGCAGTGAATGGTGGAAACCATTTAAAAGCTTCTTGCTATTCAATTGTTAGATGTTTGTATCAATTACTTTTATTGGCACAATGATGGCTGTACTGCAGTTATGGCGATTTATTATTATTAGTGGTTTTTCCTTTAAATCAGAGTAATTTACATTCAACCCATGTGTTGTGTTAGTTTATTTTTCCAAGTGACCGCCATGCAGTTTACTAGTGTCTTCTAATATATTTTCTGTAGAGTATATGAATAATGATCATTCAAAATCAGGTGTGGCATAGATCTCCATATCAAAGATTCAGAGGTACAATAGGATTTGTATAACACTTTTTCTAATTTCATTTTTAAACAGGTTATAGCTCAAGCCTTCCCCCTGAAGGAGAAGAGTGAGAGGAGGAAGGAGAAGAAGAGAGGAGAAGAGTGAGAGGAGGAAGGAGAAGAGGAGGAGGAGAAAGAAACACTAATAATATATTGGTGTAATTAGAAGAAAAAATAAATTATTCTTTATTAGAAAACTTTATTCATTTTTCCATTCACTTGTCAATTATTTTATACCTGTAAGGGTGTAGAGTTCAAATAATAATGGTTGATGTTATTATAATACTGTGTATGTGAGAGAGACAAGTATTATAATAGCATCAATGATAATTTTATACCTGTAAGGATGTAGGGTTCAAATATAACTTAAGGGGATAGTAGTGTTGGTGGTAAATCTAGAGCAATTGGTTCCTCCAAACTATTCCAAGCAACAGCAGGACATCATTGTTTTTGTCAATCTGGTCCTGTTGTTTCCTGGCATACTTTGGAGGAATTAAGATGCTTGAATGTACACTCGCCAGCACTGCCGCGTGGTACAGGGCCTCACATGTTTAAGCGATTTAAGTGATTTTGTTGCTTGAGCAACAATGTTCACTATATGTGCTAGTGTATCGAGAATACTCCATCTCACACACATGGATTGTTTCGAGCTAAATAATCACATTGGTGCTACATCTCTGAATATTTGTGAGCCTCTGTCCACACGGCAGTGCTGGCGAGTGTACCAAAAGTGCATTATCCCCTGAGTGTTATTAAAATACTGTGTGAGACAAATCTACACACACACACAGTATTATAACAACATTAACATATTGTGTGCATGAAGAGAGAAATATCACACACACATTAACTACATAACACTCACAGTAACTAGTGATGATGATGTAGACGGAAGGATGAACACAGTGAACAATGATGGTTGCTAAGTCTCTTGTACATCTGCATTCCACAACTCTGTAACAAAATAAATGAATAAATATATGGATGGTACAAAATACAAATGAATTAATTAGTCCTTCAGAATTACTGCAAGATATTACCAATACTTGACAAACATGGAGGAGGAGGAGGAGTAAGTGAGAGAAATGGAAGGGAGGGAGGGAGAGAGGAGAGAAATGGAAAGGACGAGGAGAGGAGAATTCTACCCTAGCCACACCACAGAGTGCCAGCCAGGTGTTATATATATCAAACAATAACTCTACAACATACAACAAAAAAAACACTTCCTTAAGGGGAGATTTTCTTGTTGGTGAAATAGAAGGTCTGTGATTCCTCCAAACTACACCATGAAACGGATCACCTCTCAGTACCATTGGGGGAGTCTGTTTCCTAGCATAGTTTGGAGGAACCACAGACCTTCCAATTCACCAACAAGTGGACGAAATCAATCAAAATTTGAGTGAAGTACTGTTACATTACTGTACTTAAATGAATGGGTCATAGGATCTTTAGGGAAAATCATGCAGGAATGGACATGGAATAAGCTGCAGCAGACCAGAATTGGTGAAGTGGAAATGAATTACTTGAGAGGAGCATTTGGTCTGATGAGGTGGGATGCTATCTCTTTCATGAACTACTCCACCCTGTTGCACTGCTTCTCATATCAAGGTCACAACTTTACTCCCATACACCTCTTTGTAAACTCCCCACATGTTCAAACCACCCCAATGTACCTTATTAGGTTTGCCTCATTCAGCCTACATCTTTCATACACACACTCATTACTTTCACTATCCCACCTCATCAGACCATACACTCCTCTCAGTTTACTCATTTCCACCCCACCTATCCTGGTCTGTTGCTCCCTATTCCATGTCCATCCCTTCATAATTCTCCCTAAAGATCCTATGACCTGTCCCTCATTTATTTCTACTTACCACATTAAGTAGTCTGCAGATGTGGTTCTTAATAAGCAGGTGCTGTAGAACGTAGGAGTTGTCAGGTGCAGCTTCTCAGATGAAGGTATGAGGACAGAGTTACATCCTGGTGTCAGACCTGTAAGAAAGACAACAACAACACTAAACATGCAAACTGCTTCCCTGTTTCAATATCAGCAATCTGTGTTAAAGTTGAAGCTTAAAAATGGTATCATTGTAAGGATTACTAACATGGCACCAAACAATTTTAATATTCTGTCAACATGTGGAAAGTCCAGGAATTTTGATATTTTTACAGTAATTACCTGACCAAAAATACTTAGTAATGCACAAAATTTGCTAAACAATGAACTGGTACTCTTAACATTAAATATATTATCACCGGAATTTCAATCCAAACTTTTCTTCATAAAATCTATTTTCTAAGACTACTGGGTGGAAAACATCTTCAAGCAACAGGATATGATAGTTTATCCAAATTCTATATTCATTAACTTGTATTGTGGTATTTTATTTCCTAGTTCTCAAACTAGTGAACAGAATTGCCGGCAATATCCAGTTCCCCAGACAACCATCCTCCTTGCCAGAGAATTGGAAAAGGTTGAGAGTTATTAACTTGCTGTTTCCAGGACAAGGGAACAAATATGCATCAAAATACTTTACTATATGTGCTGCAAACTAGAGATGCTTTAAAAAAGAAAGTTGTGCCAATATCTTTTCAGGATCCGTGAAAGGTGTGCTGGGAGCAAATCATTAAATCAAAGAGTGAAGAAAAGCATAATGAGATAGTATGGGCATGTGGAAGAATGGATACAAGTGTGGTGAAAAAAGTGTATGAGTGTGATTTTGACGGGCAGAGAAGAAGGGGGAAGATCAATACGATGATGGTATTACATGGAGGGTGATTGTGAAGGAAAGAATGGAATACAGTACATAAGAATGAAGCAAAAGAACTGGTACTGACCTGTACCAAAATAATATAGTGATGAGGTGTAGGTCACTGCTGTACTAAGCCTGGGAACTCTTGAACATACACATACAATTCTGTTTTGCTGGGATTTCTACGTTCTTCAGGAGAGGTAATATGCCCGAGCCAGTTCATGTACAGTACCATCACTGCAGTATCTGAAATAAGCATTATCATTATTAACATAACTATGAAAGAAATTATAATAAACGTATGTACTGTAGCTACTATAGTGCAATGCCTAAAAATAGCCGAGACAGAGCATAAATTCAGACACAGTTCTCATATACTCTGTACACAAAAGGGATTAATGAGTGACCATGGCCAAGGGAATACTGTTATATACAATCTTGGAAGAGAGCTTGGGAAATCTGGAGTTTTCAGATTCAGGGTCATACAAAGTATAAATAGAAAGCCTAGATAAATAATTGTTTAAAATGAATCCAAGCCTGACCTGACTGAACCTAATCAGGACTTGGGCAGACTACAGAAAACTAAACTTGTTATAATGCATTGGCAATGGAAATGGTATATGGAATACAGTACATGTTGGAATTAGCCTAACCTTACCTGACCTAACCTAGACCACAGCAGACTACCCAGATCTAACAGGGGCAAACTCCCGGGGGTATTTATCTAGACTAATGCCGTTTTGTAGCAGTGTTGCCAGATCCGGCTAGGTCCCAGTGTTTTGCCCCGGTCAGGTCCCTGGTACTTTATCACGGTTAGTTCCCGGTCATTTGCCCAGGTTAGGTCCCGGTAGTCTGCTGTGGTCTAGGTTAGGTCAGGTAGGCTAAGGTTAGGCTAATTTCAAAATGCCCCATTTGAATATGCCCTTTCTTGGTAATGGGGCATTTCCAAAGAAAGCGCCAAAGAAGAAAAATGTCTTAGAATGGTATCTATTAGTGGGTAAAGAGGGTAAAAAAAATCGTAATAGAAAACGGCAATAGAATAGATAATTACCTAGATAAATACCCAGTCGGCAAACAAACAATAATTAATAACGGTATTTATTGAAAGAATTACCGTTTTGCAGCAGTGTTGCCAGATCCGGCTGAGTCCCAGTATTTTGCCCCAGTCATTTATTGTACTTTATCACGATTATTTCCCGGTAGTTTGCCCAGGTTAGGTTCCGGTAGTCTGCCCAGGTTAGGTCCCGGTAGTCTGATGCGGTCTAGGTTAGGTTAGGTTAGGTTAGGTCAGGTCAGGTGAGGTCAGGCTAATTTCAAAATGCCCCAATTGAATATGCCCTATCTTGGAAAGGGGGCATTTGCGGAGGAAATGCCATCGAAGAAAATAGTCTTAGA
Source organism: Petrolisthes cinctipes (assembly GCA_033782935.1). Classification (NCBI taxonomy): domain Eukaryota; kingdom Metazoa; phylum Arthropoda; class Malacostraca; order Decapoda; family Porcellanidae; genus Petrolisthes; species Petrolisthes cinctipes. Next base: position 54,072 of record JAWQEG010003174.1, read on the forward strand.
ATGGTCTAAATAAGTGGGTAATGAAGGTAGAAAAAACGTACGCAATAACGGTAATTCATTCAATATTTACCTTAATAACACTCAAGGGTAAACACTGCTACAAAACGGCAATAGTCTAATAATAAGCTAGATAAATACCCACTCCAGTTCCTTATGAGATGACGAAGGCAGCAACAGGTGAATAGTAGGACTTGTTGAGCTGAGGTAATAAAGTATAAGAAGGGAAAGCTGGACAACACCTACACGTCCATCCTCCAGATCTTCTTTACTATTCTGCTTGACAAAATTTCCCCAGTTTTAACATCAGAGTTTCTATTTTTACCTCAATAAAATTCCCTGTTTACTCTCGAACATTGACGGTTCATTTTGGTATTTCGTCTGGTAGTAATTTTCCTGTTTACTCTTGAACAATCTTTATATAATTTCCCTGTGTGGACTTCAAAATTCCATAAAACACATATACTGAGAAATTTCCCTGCGCCTGGCAACAATGCACACAACAAGGCTTTGAAACTTTTTTTTATCTTCTACTGTATTCTTATTTTGTGTGTGTGTGTTTTCGGTATTTATTGAAAGAATTACCGTTTTGTAGCAGTGTTGCCAGATCTGGCTAGGTCCCAATATTTTGCCCTGGTCATTTCCTGTGCTTTACCACTGTTATTTCCCGGTAGTTTGCCCAGGTTAGGTCCCGGTAGTCTGCCCAGGTTAGGTCCCGGTAGTCTGCTGTGGTCTAGGTTAGGTCAGGTCAGGTAAGGTCAGGCTAATTTCAAAACGCCCCATTTGAAAATGCCATCTTGGAAATGGGGCATTTGCGGAGGAAATGCCATAGAAGAAAATAGTCTTAGAATGGTCTAAATAAGTGGGTAATGAAGGTAGAAAAACCGTACGCAACAACGGTAATTCTTTCAATATTTACCGTGTTGGTGTTTTCTTTACTGGAATAAATATTTTTAAAACTTTTACCATGGACTGGCCATTCTTTAAAATAATCGATACAGAATTATTTAACTCGCGGATCGGGGGGCCATATTCAGTAACATTCATGGTGTGTACGATGGCGTGGTACCGGTACGATGGCTCTGTTCTTTGTCTATGGAGCCGTCGTACTGGTACCACACCATCGTATACACCACGGATGTTCTTGCATACGGCCCGGTGCCTCACAACACCAAGCAGAGTTGCCAATGCCATTTATTGTTTTCAAAATTGACACAAAGGTGATTTCACATGGGCTTAACTATCAGCTGTAATTAGTTTCTTTTCCTCTTGCACTAATACTGAATGATTATGGCAGCTTGGTAGCTGTAACAGGAGAGGGTAAGATTGGGGTGGACAGTAAGAGTGTTGAAGAGGGTAGACAGGAAGAGAGTAGCTACTGGAGAATGCACAGCAAACAAGAAAGAAGATTCAAGAAAGAGGAAAATAAGAAAGGTACTGGAAGAAGAGAGGAAGAAAGCAGAGGGCGAGACATACGGTCCTGGGATTGCGCCACTACCCTAATATACTTCACGAGAAAAGGGTGTGGTAGGTGAGGAATGCCATTGAGGAAAGGGAAGGCACCCACTGCTGGTAAAAAAAAAAAACTTTCCTATGATTTGGTATTCTTATGACACCCCAGCAGAGGCATTTGGCCGGTAAAGGTGCGAAAACTAAATGTAGTGAAGATGTCAATGGTGAGCTTGATTTGACTTCATGGTAATTAGGTGGCTGAAATAAGTAATAAATATTGAGGTAATATGTTGTTTTCTTTCCCAAAGTATCTCTATATGTTAAAAAGTGTTATGCATAGAAAAAAATATATGTACAGAAAGAAATAAGTGTAGTAAAATACAGTAAAGTGTAAAGTACAGGTGTGACAAAACTTTAACCGTCTGTAAGGAAAAACACGAATTTTACATTTTAAATATTGGTAGGAAATCTATTCAGCATTGTATTTTCTTGAAACTTTGCATGTGCATACATATTGGTGACAGGTTCATGCGTACATTTTTTTTTGTCGTTGTCAGGGAATAACGAAAATTCGTAGGTTGCTCCCGACGTTATATTGCAATTTCAATTTTTCACGACGTATGGGGAATTAAGAAAAAAACAATTGTTAGGAGAAATGTATGATGTTAGAGTATTTACAGTTCAAAACCAGGTTTCTAGTACTTACAGTAACGCCTCCAGAACATTTTATGACGTCATAAAATCACGACGCACCGAATTCTCATGCTAACACAATGTATGTTATCGGGTTTTGATTACATTCAGAAAGTTTCACATGAAAAGATCAAATACTTTTTTTTAATCAATTTTTTAATGGTTGGGGGTGAGCCTTGCCTTATTAATAATGAAGAAAACAGTTTGTACCATATTGACTTATACTGTACTAAACCCAGGTAACCAGAGGTCTGATTTTAATATGCAAGAGAAATTATAATACTGTATATAGGTCCTACTGGCAATAGATACCCGGTAAGTTGTAGTGTGCATTAATTGTCAGACATATAGGGACATATGCAAGAACATCCCTGGTGTTGACAATGGCGTGGTACTGGTACGATGGCTCTGTTGTTTGTCTATAGAGCAATAGTACTGGTACCATGCCATCGTATGCACCATAAATGTTCTTGAATACAACCCATACTCCAATGGTACTGTATGTTAGTTAGCTCATTAACTTAGTACTGTACCATGCAAGACAGGGTCCGTTTTAATACAGCCACATGAGAGTACTCTATTTAGTTTATATATCATGTTTTACAAAAAATATCTTTATTCTAAAATTGGAAAGTTGGATAATGACAAAGATAATTAATAAAAAATGGTAAAACTTATAGAAGTGAAAAGAGAAAAATTATGAAGCTAACTAAGGAGATACAGTAGCATGCATGTGTGGAAAATATCTTTTGTTTTGCGATATATTTATACAGTTCACGTATCTAAATATAGTATAAGAACTAAACGCTATGTACTACTTAATTTTCTTCCTCTTTTAACACTGTGAAACAAAACAGATAATATCTCTAGAATAAAATATATGATGAACATTGGGACCAGTGTGGTTTAGCTGACTTCATCAACTCTGCGCAACCTATATCTCACTCATTGGCTCGCCGACCTCTGTACTTGGCCTGTGACCTAACCACCATACCACTTATATGAGGAGTAAAGAGGTGATGTGGAGTCCGTACTGTGCCTAGTCTTCAATGCCAGCCCCTCCTTATTGATGGATAGATGAATTGATATATGAACAGATGGCATATAAAATGTACTCCATACTCATAGTGTAGATACATACTGTACTGTAGATAAATAATGAATATATACATGTATAGAGCAATAAGTAACTCGATACTCATATGAGTACACTTTGCTAAATACAAAGGCATACAGTAGCTATAAAGATTCAGATAGATAGGTAGATAGATATATTTGGGACACAGCCTACAATAGATAATAGTGTACTACAGATTATTGGATAAAAAGAAATAAAAATCATATTATGGATACACTAACTCAAATACACTAAGAAGGTCATAGCTATACAAATATACTGTACATTATATTTAATTTAAGAAATTGTATTTATGCCTCCTACTAATCCATTTTTCAATTTGTACATTGTCATATATTTCATGACAAGTATTAACACATATAAAATGAAGATTTGTTTTGTATACTGTAGTTTGTAAGAATAAACAGTTTTTCAAAATATCAATAACACAGTTATGTTAAAGGGGGGCTATCTTTTTTCGGCAAATTGGAATGCTACTGATTCCAACAATCAATGCTACAAAACTGATCCTCGACTCGTACACAAAGGTAGTATGTTTCTTGAAATAATCTGAGAGTACTTAGTGGGTGGTTTGTTCATTCCATAGAGACTCATTATATCAAACAGCAGCAGACCTGTTGGTCCTTATGAGGCTGTTTGGGTCTAAGATACTAACTACTAGACGAGTGGATAAAATAATGAAAGGCTATTCCCCACCTACCAATCCCTCCAGCTTTCATTGGCAATGAAACAGTTGGAATGGAGATCAGACAGTATGGAATAGCTGATGTGAAATTTAGGACAGAAAAGAATGAGATATTTTTTCAATTCTACAATTGATCTAACACTACATCCTAAAATGGATGTAGTGGGAGAGAATAAGGATAGGGGAGAAAAAGGAAGAGCTCAGAATACCCTTGAACCAAACTGTTGAGGATCACTTAGGATGGTTTGACTTTTATGGTGATACTCTCCGGACATTAAAATGGAGGACTACCAGTTCCTCCAAACTATACCACAAAACAGATCCCCAACCAGAAAATTTATTAAAGATTTGCTTTCAATAAGAAGTGACACATCCAAATACTGACAAATCATCTATTGTAATCCTTATAGAAAATTGTGGAATGAGAATATAACCCAACATACAGAGTCCCTCATGGGTTACCAATTTCAAACAAAAATTAGAGTAAGGGAACACTGCTATTTTCTTCTGCATCATACATAGCAAAAACATCACTGAGCATATCAGCTGGTACCTCAGATTTTCTAAGTTGTAATGAGTAACAAGCTTCTTCAACCTTATGTAAACTGGATTTAAACACCATCATCTTGTGGTACAGTTCTTTGGCTGGTATATATCCAAGGGACAAGAAACCTCCATGCATGGCTTTCAGCACACCACAAATCTGGTAACACTTGTCAAAGTCTGCAGTACTAACACACTTAATACAGAATCTCATAAGTTCTCCAGTCAGGTCAGCCACACCCAGTATGTATTCCTTGGGTCTCACCAGAACACTAAGGGGTACGAGGGCAGCCTGGGCCTCATCCTGAGGTCCGTACGTTAATCTTCGCTGGACTTCCTCATGGCTCACAATGCTTCCAGTCAGAAGGAAGTGGTGAAATGAAAGTGCTTCTATGTATTCCTGAAGGCCTGTCGAGAGGAACATTCTATCAATACAATGATGTACTTAACCCTTTTATGCAGGTGTGAATCATATACTGTCCCATTATCATCAATATCCCATATCCATTTTCTCAAGGGCCAAAGCCAGGGAGAGAAAAATGTAAAAGAGAGAGGGAAAGAACTGCCAAAGAACAGCCAGTGGCCTGGGTTACACTCACATTCACTCTCCTTTTCAAATCCACAAAATTCTGTTCCCTCGCTTAAGGTATTCCTACAAGTTTCAAGCCACTCCCTTTCAACTGTCCCTTCTTTCCTTCTAATTTCTTCATGTTTCCTGTCCCTCCTCTCTATCTCCTTTTCCCATGTGCTATATATAAGTTTTTGCATCCAAGACGTACAGTAGTCCCTTCTCTAAGCATTGGTGAGGGGAGCCATTCTATCAAAGGGGCTGTCAAACTTAATACCTACTAGGAATGTATACTTCTAGTGAATCTCTTCCACTCCAGCCTATCATGCACAAGTTCTCTTGCTCCATCCATTCTTAATCCACACTCTTGTGTATCAAGAGTGTGTATCAAGTCAAGGTTGTGAGATTGTGACTATTACCCTGGCTACTCCTATTACAATACCCATAGAGTCTGTGTTTTCCTCATTCCTGCTTAAGACTTTGTGGGTAGTCAGTGGGGATCATCACGTCACACACACTATGATTCCCAGGAGTTTTCCTAGACTTAATGGTGTCGATTATTGTGGGTGAATTGGAGTCTAGGTAGCCTTCCTAAACAGTGCAATAAAACAGGTCCCCTACTCATATACTGAAGTTTGATTTCTGACACAGTTTGGAAAATCATTTGCCCTCTAAACCATAAAAAAATTACTACCGTATCCATTTAACCTTTTTAAGTACTTTAACATCTGATTACCTTACCCATCCCTCCCTCCCTCCCTTCTCTTTTTCCTAAAATATCCCATCCACATACATAAGCCCTATTTCCTTTACCGCTTGAGGAATTGTCTGAAGGGTGCTTAGAAATACATACAACATACATGGATATTCACACTAGCCTATGCTGTTATTACAGTAGTAAACAATAAGAAATGAGAGTACTGTACTCTACCTGCAGTATATGCATTCACAAACTGGTAAGGGTCCTCATCACGCAGCTCCATAGCAATGTGTTTCAATAATGTCTGTTCTATATCTCTCAGGTCTCCACTAGCAGTCCCAAGTAGTGTCTCACGTTCTTCCTCTGATAGTCTGTACCGGTAACAACAATATCATATATCACATTGTATTTACCCCACTCTAATATGCTACCACATCTTCTTAAACACTATGTTTAATTCATGATAATATTAAAAAAGGAAATATTTTCAGATATTATACACTGTACTTTACTCAAATATGAAACATAACAATCTTAACTCTTAACAATGTATCTACTTAACAAAGTGAAGCAATACGACCTTGTCAGAAAGGTGTAGAACATCAATAATAATGAAGGAAATTGTTCATGAACCCAGACTTACCCAGGAATCCTCTGCATGGAGAAGATAACACGCTTGCTCCTGACAGTGACATCTCGACTGGCCTTGTACACACGTTCATATTTATCATTCTTTTTGTCCAAGGTCTTTGAATACTCCCGGAAAAGGTCCATCAATACAGTGTCTTGACTGGGGGAAGCTATGGTACCAGGCAACACCTCCTTGGCTGCACTCACAGCTTCAGTCATTGTCCTGGATGTTAAGAAGTAAAGATGTCATCAGCAAGTCACCTTTGAAAGTCAAACGCTGCTCAAGTTATTCCAGAAAGAAAGCTGGACAACCTTAAGGTACTGAACACACTAGATAAATACCCTCATTATGTCCATAAATGTTGTTAAATGTGTGTATTGATTGACTGATCATAAATCTATACTTGTATAAGTTGTGAGACAGCATTCAAACCTTGATCCAGGTAGTAGTAGGTTAGGGACATGATTTGACACAATTTTAATATCGGCGTGAGAATAGTCAATGGCACACCAAGTAGCCACTAGACCATGATTTGGAGTTCATGTTACCTATCGAGCCTTGTGTGTACTGCAACCTGCTAATGTTGCATGTCACTCACTAAGCTTCTAACCTCAGCAACAATACCACCAAGATTCCTGTAGCGACTAGCATAATACAAACATCTCTTAACTTCTTACTGTGATACAAGTAGGACAAGACGTCTTTATCAGCCAAGGTGTTTCTGTCAAGCTGTCAATCGTCCAAAGTATTCAGCACAGCACAGTAAAGTCTTAAAAGGTGGTTGTTAATGATGATGGTCAGCTGAAGCCTCACCTCACTCACTGTAAACACTAAACAAACCAACTTAACCAACTTGGTACCATCTCACCACGCCGTACTGTTCTTTTTCATTTTTAATACACCAATAATGAAATAGTTAAACAATTGCATTCCAAAAATATAGCTGACAGTGAAAATATGTGTATCTCATAAATCACGTTCATGTGTGTCAATATAATCGGTCAGTCTTCAATGAATTAACAACTCTTCTGTGGCTGCTGTGACGGAGTGACCTGCAGCGGCACTGCGGCAGTGCAGCCTGCGGCCCTGCCGCCTGTGGTTGTAGGCAGCTGTACTACAGTGGACTAACGGCTGACACATGACCTCTCTCTCTCTCTCTATATATATATATATATATATATCCTGTAATGCGTGTAGACCTCCAAGCCAGATTGTTCTGATTAGACAGACGAATAGGCCTGTTTCGGGGGCCTACAGTACGCATTTGTCGCATTTGTTTAATGCCCAACAGAAAGCTTTGATTCAGATTTTCTTTCCATTACAATTACTTTATTTACTCTATTCTGGTCAATAATACATGATATTACAATGGAAAAGTTTCTGATTTACTTTTTTTGATCAGAACATTTATAACTTACCTCACTGCAAAATTGCATGAACTTTTTCACATATAGATGATATACAAATCAGGAAATGAAATTAGTTGGCGTAGGAAAGTGGTGTTCCCATCGTCCACCATTCAACCATTTTTGGAGCTGGACCCCCCTGCTTGTCAGGGATCCTATACTGGCGCTAGAGCCTCCCCACCTCTTAAAAAAAGGGAAATGGGGTATCATGATGATGGTGACAAATCCGGAAATGAAATATTTCTACAATTGCAGAAGTTGTGGTTTATGGAAGTACTCAGCACTGCTGAACAACGTGCATGGAGACTCGTCAGACTCAACAGGCCATAAATAATGCTCTGAAGTGATGTTGCAAGGAGACATATTTGAATGACAAATAGTCATCAGACATGTTTACAGGTGCAGACTCGGGAGCAGTCACTAGCCAGACAATTGGGAGTTGAAGAATCCATGGATGGACTTTGTGAATCAGGAGGGTTTGGAGGGGCTTAGGAGGAGAGTAACAATCATCTCCAACCTCTGAAGTGATATCTGTCCTTTCGTTTGTCATGGCAGATCACCAGTCCACCCAGGTTATGGTAATCATGAACATAATCCACCTAATTATGGCCAAAAAACACAAAGAAGACAACTTGGGCTCAGATTATGGCTCCCTGACACTTTACTGCAAGAAAGCATCAGAAAAACTAAATGAATTACTCCAAAACAGTCAGAATAGAGCTGGCCACCACAGCATGAACGATCAACAACATAATACTGTATTGCCATGTCAGTTGACAAAAATAAGAAGACCTATATTTAGTGTGGCTAGATGAATATTGGCTCCATAGTATAGTAGTGCTCTGTCAATGTACATACAGCCCATGAGGTGTTCTCTACTATGGCTGGTTAGGGTGACTCCAGGGGCATCACTGGCTGATCTTCTGCAGTTGCTTTAGGAAACACAAGTATTATGGTGTCTTTCAATTTTCTTTCCTTTTTAATTATGATTTGCATAATCTTGTAATCTGAAATTAATAAACAAGAGGACTGAACTTGCCTTTTTGAAAGTCAAGGTAAACTTTAATACTTTAATGTTGGTGGTTTTATTATGATCCCATGATCATCTCCTGACATACTCTTTACTAAGCATCATTAATAGAGAATACATCATACATGTTTTAGGAACAGGATTATGTCTTGTAGCTTAGCCAATATAATCATTTCAACAATGGCTGTCAATACTGTATTGGCAAAAAAACATACAAATTAAAAAGTATATATAACACAATTCTTCCATTCACATTTGACTGATAAAAGAAATTATGATGAATCAAGAAAACAATGGAATATGCCGTTACTGTATCTTGCTGTTTTCTACTTATCTGTCTGGTTTGGCTTAATATATGGCACTGAGATATCACTTTTACATTATCTTTACATAATACAAAGAAATTTACTTAGAAAGATACATTGTATAGTACCTTCAATATACAATACAGACAATAGTACTGATGATGAGTGTGATACACCAATTAAAAGACAGCAATATCAGTAAAAGTATGATTTACAAATGGAGGAAATTCTGTGTATGTGCTACATCCACCCAAAATTATTTTTAAAATAGCTCCATAGACAGTACATGGATATATCAGTCATTGTTACCATCTAGCACATGACTTCTTACATACTGTACTAGTGAATTTTTCCTGGACTGGTTCTGTTCCACTGGTATCAACATAAGGTCTACGTTCTTTTTGCTACATAAAGATTATTTTCCCTAAATTATGGTCCAAATGCACAACCCAGATATAGTATAAAGCAACTTTCTTTTTTGATAGCACTACCTTTCCCTTTCCTTTACTTCACTGAAATATGAAAACTTTATTTCAAGGTGCATGGAAGTTATGGGTGTTTTCGAATTGCCAAAGTGTGGCTGTGTTCTTTGGAGATATTTAAGTTTGGTGCATTTGAACCCTATCTGATGGAGGGGCTTAAATTATGTAACTACAGTAGTTTTCAAATACATTGCCTCCACTAGAACCAAGATTTACAGTACTTAGAAATCATTTTCTGTGTTGCAGGATAATTCTAACAGCTCCTTGACACAACAAATCATTCATGTGATGTTAGTACAGGTACAGTATCACAATATCATGTCAAAACCAATACTACATCACCATCTATCAACATAATTACAGTAACCAAACAAGTTAAGTCTTGTATGTGCTGAATCAGTTCCCTGGGTATTAAGGGAGCAAAAAATTGGTGAACTGGAGAAGAATAAAATTAACTATCTAATTACAGTATAATGCCATATACTGTCATCAAGTACAGAATGACATGAAAATCAGGCTCAATACTGTGTACCAGTACACTCAATATTTTGAGTACTTTGCAACCTGTCTTTTACTGTATATTCCCACAATGTAGGCTATCACTAGGAAGTTTTCTCAAGTGGACAGTAAAAAATCAACAGCCAATTTCATAAGGTTAATTGTGATTGGTCTAAGATTGCTACTTAAGGTGTAAGAAGTCACATATAAGCCAATCTTATGCAAGTTTAGAAGTCATTATGATATTAGCTGTTGACATTTACAAATGGCCATCAGGATCTAGTAAGAATTTAAAAACTTTATATAATTATTCATGATGAAAATTAACATGAAACTAGAAGTCTGTAATTACCATATTAATATACTGTACATATTTTCCTTTAGAATATCACATTTTCTATGCTAAGAATAACTAGCATATGCAGCCAATATGGTAAACAAGATGATTTATATCATCATTAACTTTTACTTTTAATAATACAGTAAATATTTTTACCTATCATATAGGTTACATTTCATAAAATTTAAGAGGCTTTTCATATACCATACAATATAACTACATTGTAACAATGTGCAAGTTGAAGTCCAATACTATATCTAAAACCAGAATCACTTTCAAGGGCCAACTCATCTATGATGGGTATTAGTTTTAACATTAAGATTGTGTTGGAAATGTCTGATATTTGTCTAGCATCCAGCAGTACTCTTTGAGGGTCAGTAAAAAATATCACCTGATATTTCTTTATGTTCTAAACATTTGACAGCACTGATCTTGTGTACTGCTTAGTTATCTGCACCAAATGAAACAATGTCATGAGCTTGGCTCTGATTGTGGCCAATGTGATGGTTCCGTAGTATGGAATTATCATGCCAGTCGTCATCACCCAGCCCATAATGTTTCTTGCAAGTGGTCTTTTGACTTAACATACTGCAATGTCAGCCAAGATTCTACCTATAGTTCGCTCATTGAGGGATAAGGATAATGTAACAATTAATATTGTGGGTCCTTTATCATGATTTGAAGAGAAATGCTAATCCATCACTTTATCGAGCATGAAAGCACATTCAAACACTCAATCTTCTGCCACATTAGCTGCAACTTCTGATTGGCTGGACCAGGTGGTATTCTGTACACACACACATTCCCATCTATGTCACCTTGGCCTGCCATGATGAATAGGATTAATTCTTACATGAAAAATATATTTATGAATGATATAACTATAAATTTTATACTGTTAAATATACTGTACAGCAAATTCTTTTGTAATTTACAATGTTCCTGACCATCAAGAGTACTGCTTTAACATTGTTTGACAAAACATGTGTAACAAACACATCTGCATTAGGATTATGACTAACGCTTCACCCTTGAGCTGAATATCACAGCTAAAAGTGGACAACGTGTACGAAATGCTAAATAATAATCACAGATAAATATAAACACAACAGGTCTTGACTCCCTATGGTTAAACAGAAAGGTTTAGTCGGTAATAAATATGGTTGGTCCACATAACTACTGCAAGAGTGATTGTGTGCTACATAAAACTGCAGCGTGAAAGTATCCAAAATCCTCTCAATTATAAGAGTACTTGCAGGAGGGAGAGTGGCAGCATTCACTCAACTGTAGACTGTGCATAACAGTCACTATTGCAGTCGTGGTGTGCTCAACTGTACGAGTGATTGTGTAAGAATCACTCGCTTGTAAAAATGATTGTATGCAACATTTAACCTGTATGCTACCAGGGCTCCTGATTGTGGAACAATGTTCACCTTCAAGAAAAGTCATTATCTTAATTTTCTTTGTACTGTACTACAGTACAGTACAGTATTCTGAATTCTGATCCACAATCTAGACCCTTGACTCTTTCTTGTAGTATCAAACATGATTCATTCACAAGTCAATTTCACCACTGTAATTAACTTTCATACTGGGAGTTTCTAATAATCATGTCCAGAATCACAACCATAGATTATTTAATAGAAAAACATTAACTACTGTAGTGCAGTCTGAATGAACTGCAAATGCGATAATGTGAGATTTAAGCAAGATCCCTGAAGCTATGTGAATGATACGTGCTCTCTCAAAGAACTAATATTATATTGACTAGATGTATGGTACTTAATTACAGTGTATCTACTGTGTTGCTGTAATAGTATCAGAGGTAAAGAAACTTAAGGTGGTAGGAGGTAGTTGGAAAACTGTAGGCTACTTATTCCTCTCCATTGTGCTACAAAACAGATTACTTTACTTCATATTAAGTGGCCTGTGGATGGCCTGGGTACAAGAGTGAGGCTGAATGAAGTAAAATGGTCATTGGTGGCCAGCTTGTTTGCAGTTAGAGAGTGAGAGGGGGTTGCAGAGGGTAGTGAATGAGTTTCGGGGAGCATGTAAGTGAAGGAAAACTAAAGGTGAAAGATAGTAAGAGTAAGGTGTTAATTAGTCTTTGCGAGGACAGAAGCCTAAGTAATGACTTTGCTACACCCTATATAATAAAGGTGAGAACTAGGACTGGGTGAGAGATAAAAATTTGGAGGAGAGAAATGGAGGAAGTAAAGGAACTAAAATATATAGGAAAGGTGCTGTGTAAACACGAGAACAATGAAAGGGAAATAAAAAATAGAGCAGTGCAGGGTTGACATTTCATAGGTTCTCTAGGAAAAATCATGAAGAGTAGAAGCATGAGCATGGAGGTGAAAAGGGAGGAGAAAGAGTATAGTTCTGCCGACATTGACCTGGAAATTGAATAGGATGCATCAGTCTAGAAGAAGTGCAGTGGAAATGAGAGCAGCATGTGGTCTGACAAGGTGGGATGGGGAAAGTACAGAGAATGTACTGTATACAGGTACAAGAGGTGTGGTCTAAGTGAGAAAGCAGTCAGTGCTAAGAGTGGGGTGACTGAGAGGGTGAAGTGTAATACAGTACATTGAAATGGTTTGGACTTGTAGAGAGAATGCAAGATGGAGAGTTTACAGAGAAAATGTGTGGGACAGATATGGAAGGACCTCGTATGAGAGACAGACTACCGGCAAGATGGGTGAACATGGTGGAAGAGTACATGAGGAAGAGTAATCTGAATGGAAGAAGAGGGCTTGACCAAGCAAGGAGGGAGTGCTGGAACATGGACAACTAGACTTCTGCTGTGGCAACCCCCTGTGGAGGGATTCCCAGAGTGAGTGAGATATCAGAGCTATAGATAGATATAGAAAGAAGTGGTCTGTTTTCTGGCATATTTTATAGGAATCAGTAGCCTCAAGTTAGCCCACAACATTTTCCCCCTGAACCATTTGAGGATGCAAGGAATCAAGTGTTATTTAATTTAATAAAAGCTAAAGTTAATAGGCACAAAGTTTTTATATCTATCATTGTCAACAGTAATTTTAAGTTATAATTTATTCAAAGACATTATATATATTTGGATGACAGTAGGTAAGCAGAAACTTGTTTCAGACACTTTTGTAAGTCTGTTAGCTTTAAGTAAAGAAAGTTCATTCTTGTGTTTATATGTTGTCATGTAAACACTGTCTTTTTCACCTAAAGGACATACAGTATTCCATGTAGTACTCATATATGCAGTGTACATCATACAATGATACACATGTAAACACTGATGTGACATATTAATCAATTACCAGGATTGTATATGATTAGTTCTGAAGTTTATTGTCATATTTGTTTGGCATACTTGTGATTAATCATCAGCACACTGTTTATTCCATCATTAAGTTCTTTCTTCACATAGCATTTATGAACACCTGATAGCACATTACAGCATTGCCTGTACATTAGGTTATTTTACTCTTAAGGGATAAGATGTTGTCATTAAATTGGAGGTGACAGATTCTTTTCAACATTAGCCAAGATAACACAATACCAAAGTGCGAGTTGTCTGTTTTCTGGCACAGGCTGCAGGAATTAGTGGCCTCCAATTTTGCTGACAATATCTTACTCCTATATCTCCATTGCTAAATGCTTTGTGTTGATATTACATTTGTGAACTGTATACCTACAAACATTTGTTTTTTACAGATTGATTATAAACACTTACTATGTTGTTACAAATATTAACATACCCTACGAGATCATGTACAGTATATCAGGAACATTTCCACACCCTAGTTTCTATCCCACACTGGTGAATAGTGAGGTGATGCTCTGAGTTTAGGAGGACCACTGTGATAATCTTAGAGCAAAACATTGTGTGAACACCAGTGATTTATCTACTGTTCACTGTCAGTACACCAAAGGCCAGAAAAGTAATAAATACATTGATTTGTCAGTGATGTGTGACAGAACGGATAGGTCAGCAGTATTCAAGGCATATTGGGTTTGGTTTAAATTAGGTGATATGGAAAATCTGCAGCAGTTCAGTTGCAGGCTGAAATTCCACTATGCTGTATACTTCTACTACTGCTTAAGAAACTTTTTTCATTTTTCTTATCAACACCATAGTAAAATAATCAATAAAATTGTAAAATCATATGTACAACAATACAAAGCAGAGTTTGGTTTATGTAATAGGTGTAAATTTCAGAGATCCGGCTCTTTTTGGGCTGTATCTTGAGTACTATACTGTATACTGTATAGTTGTTCCTATCAGTTTCCTTCATCCCTGTTACAAATTTTTAAGTAAATTGTAATGGGAATCAAGGGAGGATTTTATTGTATTCAGCTTGTACTTTTCTTTTTTGCCCTTCTCAAAGGATATCAGTCCAACATAGGTCAGAAACCAAAGTAAGTCGGGAAGGCTAGAACACTTATTGTGCCAACTTAACAAGTGTTTACTATATTGTAGGAGCGTGAAATCCCATAGGACAAATTAAGGACAAGCCACTGGTGAACACTTTGGAGGGAAACCTTTGAATCTTCACTAGTATCCCATCTTGATTAACCTCATACTGTGTTTCAAGTTTTACTATGCAAGTACAATGCAGACTTCATCATAGTTTCAGACACGTAACATTCAACGAGAATCTGAAAACATGTACATTTCATAAGTAAACTATTCAACAAATTAATCTTCATTTGAACTAGCAACACTGTGGGCCTCCACCTACCTAGGGAGACTAAACCGCCCTATGGTCAACCGGGTCGGATAGAAACTACAGTCTTTAGGTATACTGTATGTATGTACCAGAAATACAACTCAGGTTACTGTCACCTCCATGCAATAACAGTGTGGAATGAATGTAGAAAATAAACGACACAATAAGGAGTTTATGAGAGTACAGTAAGAGGAATGACCAAATCTGTTATCCAGTTCTGGGTGAAATTTAATATCTTTGTATTTGTGGTTACCTAATCCCATATATTTCTCTGTCCTATGCAGAACATTTGGAAATTCTTCACACTAACATTTCTTCAACTCCCAGTGCAACTTTTTCATGTTTTATACTATGTACTCATGTTTAGGGTAATAATTGTTAATGCAAAGCCCAGTGTCCTTATTAAGTTAGTTATATATAACTGCAAAAATCAGTACAGTATAAAAAGATTGTTGAGAAACTTCAACATAAATTATTCCTTTTTTATGTAACTATTGTATGTGAAAAGATCAGTCTGCTTTCAATGCAGCACACTGCATTATATCCAATTTATGTTCAATTTTCAGTAATCAAATCTCATATTGTTGCTATGTATTTAATTACTGTACTGTCCTTAATTATGCAAGACATAAAGAATAAATTGAACAAAGGATGAAAGTGACATATAGCTGAGCTATGAGTCTGGTACCCTCATATGCATCTGCCTCATATAGTACAGTACTAAACTCCCATATATACAATCCTCTCATCAACTCTTGAATCTGGTACTGTACTGCAAAATGATATGCAGTATGATATACTGCCTAACTAGGATTTTCCTTAAGAAAAAGAGAAAAAAACGCATGACTAAAACTGTACAAAATAAATAACATCTATGCAGGAAAATAGCAAATATATTCATATTAAAAGTTTTTGCCTATACAGTATATATATATATATATATATATATACACATACTGTACAGCACATATATATTTAAGTGTTGGACGTATTAAGTGTACTCGCTGTAACACACTGCTGGCAGGGTTTGGAGAGTTTGTAGTAATGTAGTAGGTCACCTGATACATTGAGAGGCTTGTGAGCTATTCTTACCGGTGGAATCGCTCAGTTTCACTACACCACTGCACACCTACTGATGGTTAACAAAAGAGTTCCTGTCAGTACTCAATGAATGTGATGTTAACAGTGAGTTTCTGTGGCCAAGGAATAAAGGGAAGTGAGGCTACTGTTGAGACCACCAGCTGCTACGTGTTGTCTGGAATCTGTGCTGCAGACTCCATTCCTTGTGGCTCCTTGTTAAACAATACCATCAGTGCTTCTAGTGACTGCCGTACCTACCGAAAGACAGATTTGTATGACAATGATATATTTTATTAAAGGGGATTTACACTACTCAACTAAAAAATAAACATATAATGTTACAATCATATGATTTATGCCAATATCCATCCTGTACATATTACCTAATAGTGCTCATGAGAAACCAATTGCTTATTTGAATCTTCTTCACTATAAATATTTAAAGAGGAATGCTGGTAGTGTGATAAATCATCGGTGCACTTACTGTTGCAATATGCTTAAGTTGGATGTTGAGTGTTTTCTCTACTTCTGTGGAAGCCGCTGCATGAAGTCTTTGTTGCATCTGCAGCACCTCCTCATACATGTTGTCGCTGTAAAGGAAATAAATCTTTTAGAACATCACTCTGATGATGCTAATGCATCAAAATAGCAGCGACAAGCTTCCTCTCTACTACTTTCTATGCAATTCTAAGAAACATAACATAAGGTACAATGAATTATTGATTCATTCATCCATGTGTGTTGAAGAGGTTCGTTTCTAAGAAAAATAAATGGCTTAAAAAAATTCCCTCCTTTTTTGTTGTTCTTTCCCACTCTGAATTAGTATAGATAGAGGTTTTACCCTTCCTCCATGCTGTAAACACAGATAAGAACTTGGTTTTACCTAAATTTTGTCTTAAAAACGGGAGGTAAAGCCGAAGGAGAGGCAATGCAAGTGGGTAGCAAATGAGAATCTAAAGAAGAAAAAGGAAAAAGAAAGGAGATGTCAAGAGGGAACAAGAGGTTAGTGATAATGAATGACATTGATTATACAGTATCAGGGAATGGAGTTCATGTACTGTATCGTCTTCCTCTATTTGCAACAGAAATATACTCCGAAGCCTTAGCTAAAAGGGGAATGATATTATTACAACCTTTACCTAACAAGGCAACAACTACCCCTAAAATAACCCATTGAAAACGATAAGTATATGTACAATGTACAGGTGTTCAAGGTATAGGCCTACTGTACTTGGATTTACGCTCACAAATACTAAAAAATGGCCGACAACAAATGAATCATGCTATACACATAATTACTTCTTATTGTAAATAGGGTTCTATAGTCACTTACTAAACACCACATTACACTATGTTCATACAGTATTCAAATTATTAACAGTATTTTTTGGTGGGACAACAAATGAACCTTTTTATTAGAGTAAGAAGACCAAAACAATAAGCAAAATTTGACAAGTAATAATTTATAAACATCTGCATGAAGTACTAAAGGCTAAAATGAAATATATATTCATGTACATTTGCAACAAACTGTGGAGATCATTTTTCTCTACGAAAGACTTTGTAATACGTGAAACCATTATAATGAATTGGGAAACAAAAATAGACAATGTTACTCACTACTCATCATATCTTTCCAAACCCAACTGCTGACTGAGAAGATCAACCCTGTGCAGCATAAAAGCAGCCGAGGCAAAGAGAAGAAGCAGCAGAAGAGTAGAGATGAGAAGCAGAAGAGACGTTCTTGGTAAGGACCACACTTCTCTTACACCTTCACCCACAACTTTCATTGGCATACTTCCCATCCTGAAGCATGCTGGTTAGGGAGAAAATAATGCAACTGAGAAAATACAAATGACAGAATTGCAAATATGATCTTATACAAAAGTAAGATTAGAAACAAATAGAAGTTGACGTACTTCTATGGCAATGCTTATATATTTTGTACAGTACTATTACAGAACTTGTTTTGTTTTTTCCCTGCAACAGTAAGAGGTCTTTTAATAAGCAATTGCGAATATCTCTCTGATATCAGTCTGCTACTCATCAGAATAAATGCACTAAACATCAATTTTCAGCAAAACTAGTCAGATATCAATCTTTCTCAAATTAGTACAACATGAATGATTGCCCAAAGGTTGACTGCAAAGTATAGCTAGGAACTGTTTAAAAAATTTACAGATTTTTTTTTATACTGTATATTATATGAATATACTGTACTATATAATTTTTTTTTTGTAACAGTAGAATAACTTTTTCTGATGACTTCAATAAAAATCATGAAAATTACAAGATCCAAGCTTTTAACAATACAGCAACACTTCTACTGCTATGCAACCCAGTGCCAAACCAAAATAAAAAATATATACACTGTATCTTGTGTTTTGCCATTCAGAGTCAGGATTGATTCCATATACTGTAATGACATGGGGTGACATGATAACAAACAATGTACAGTACTTGCAATAAATATGGTCGTACAAGTAAACTGTAGAATGGCCGGTATAACACACATATGTACACACATCTAAAGGGGGATTATGGTGGATATGATTTTATAGGTAAAAAGGAGACTATTAATTTATTCCTTCAAAGCATGTCAGATAACCGATCACATACACTGAGGAAGTTTATTTTAATTTGTTTTTTCACTGCGACCAGAGTGTACCAGGGGTCTGTGGGGCAGGAGGCCATTCTGCCCCAGGAGAACATCAACAACAACAACAACTGAGGAAGTCTTTTTTCTGTTACAGTTTTGAGGAATCAGCAGCCTCCAATTCACCTAAAAATAATCCTTGTCCCCTCTAAATAATTCAAAGCAATTTGTGGGTAAGACAATCTGACAACAGGGTCAGGCATGGGTGAGAAAGCAGGACAGCAAATCTTCATTCTACACTCAGTAAGTAGTCTAAAATGTAACATGGATATTAAATCTCTGTATTACGAGGTTTTGATTCAATTAAAAAAAAAAGGAGTTAAGGGCATAAATTTTCAGTAATGTGCAGAAAGAATTAAGTACACCGTACAGTACTGTATCGTACTGTACTAGACTTTGATACAAATCAGAAATATCAAATCGGGTCCAGCACAAGTGAAATGTCACCCTGTGTGTACTGAGGATGGTACAGTCGTCAGCAGAAATTCGTCCCATTCAGCTCGAGTTAGAGGAGCCTGGAGATCTGGTAACACTGTATGAGAGTTGAAAAGTATGATTTAAATGGCTAATGATCTTCAGTATTATGCATTTAATCCAAATTTGTCAACTTTCATAGTGTGTTAGCAAATTACCAGACTCCTCTCACTCGAGCTGAATGGGACGAATTTCTACTGACGACTGTACAATATATGAATATTCAGTGTGTGATTGCGAAACCGTGTGCCACAAAGGTTTCTTGTACTATTTAACCACATGAAAAACTTCAGTGAGTACCGATGTACAGCTCTTAGTCATTGAAAAGAATAACAAGACCAAAGTTAGAGTATTCAAGTACAGTACTATAAAGGATCAGACCTAGAAAAATATTGAAGTACTGTACTAAGGTCACTGAAGCCATGAATGACAGGACTTGGTTGTTCAAGAGGATAGAAGAAAAATTGGCAGTCCTAAAGTGTAAGTTAACCACAGGGGTCGATCCTTGGTGATTAACAGCCAATGAGCTATGAACTCCTTTCATTCACTGGCTAATGGCAAGCTGAAAAGGTTTATACAGAATGGGTGCCGTGTCTGTATTTGACTGTGATAGGAATCTGTACAGTAAATTTTCCCCCAGAATACAATACACAGGCTGCCAGGATTCTTACTTTTAACTAGTGATCCTTGAGTGAACCATTGTAGTAGCCCAATCCCCTCCCCTTCCCCACTGGCCGGTGTGCCCCCTGGCTCCTCTGAAGTTGGGGCTCCTGATTTAGCTC
Organism: Petrolisthes cinctipes; assembly: GCA_033782935.1. Classification (NCBI taxonomy): domain Eukaryota; kingdom Metazoa; phylum Arthropoda; class Malacostraca; order Decapoda; family Porcellanidae; genus Petrolisthes; species Petrolisthes cinctipes. The sequence goes on from JAWQEG010003174.1 coordinate 74,238, forward strand.
CCCCCCGCTGTAACACTGCTGTACCAGAGGTTGTTACATTGTTCAGTGTTATTCCATTATTGGAGGGAAATGCTTGGGATGATGCGGCACAATTGTCCGAGTTGACGTTATTATTATTACTATTGTTACTATTAGTGTTATTAGCAATGGGTTCATCAGAAGGCCAGGGTGGAGTGTCGATGGGAGGAAGAGGAGCATCACCAGAAGGCAAGAAACTATCTGTCTGGTCCTCCATGAGGCTCTCGGCACTCCCAGATACAGAGTCATCCCCATCATCCTCTGCAGTCTGGGAAGGGAGAAAATCAATTAGCATTTTTATGTATGGAAGTCCACAGTGCATCCATACAATATGAAAACATCCATACTCTTAAAGTATTTTCACTGATGGTACAATGTTAGGTATCTAAAGGTGGAAGCATTATTAGGTGTGTGGCACCTAGCAAAGAGGCATACTACTGAGCTGTACAATATTTCAAAGGTATATAATACTGAACAACATAACTTGATGAAACAACAAGAGAGCCTGTAGCAACCACAGCACACCAAAAATATGCATGACAAAACAAAACTAGATTATTAGTGCAGGGGACAACACATACCAGCAATTATTTCATAACAAAGTACAGTATCAACATCAGTTATCCTTATTCTATCTCTAATGTCCATGACTTTAAGATAGAGTGCCCACCACAAGAAGTGGCAAATCACACAATCCACCTGTACACTACACAGCAGTGTCACTATAGCTGATGTTAAATGTCCACAACAATATCATAAAGCCAAACTGTGCCAGGTCAAGTATCACCACCACCCTTGGATATAGTGTCACAAGATGGCTAATTAGGTGTTACCTATTGATATCAGCTGTGGACATTTATTGCTAGCTAGAAAAAAATATTCTCCTCAAGATTTAAATTATACACTTTCAAGCCTGCCTGTGTCACCAGCTTTAATTTGGCACCTCAACAGTCATTATATTTGCCAATATTCTGTAAAAAAAAGAAGATAGATTTGTAATATTTCAAAGTCTAAGGTGGCATTGTACAGGATGAAGTTCCACAACATTTTCAGATACTAATCATGTTGTTCACATATCATCAAAACAATGGATCAGAATGGAAGCTATCATTTGTATCCATACACGTCAGACCTTGGTGATAATGAAGTCATATATACAGTGCAGTACTGGCTAGGTTGCAAAACATTCAAAGAGGACTGTTATTTAGTTTGAAATGCTCCCAGGAAACAGGAAACAACACTAAACCACTCACTTGCCAGTCTGTACTATAATGACAGTATGGTGCCTCACTTACAATACAGCATATCAACCAAAAAAACAATTGATATTTTACTGTAGTCAACAGTAAATATTTTCAGCAGCTGATACTGAAAAGGTTAACTTTGACTGATTGAAACTAAGAAGTCATTCATCAACCACTCAGATGCAACCTTTTGACACCGGCCTTGTATATTTACTGTCAGCTAGAGGGAAATTGTCTTTAGTTCACTGGGTCATGTGTCTGGTAGGAGTATGCATAGATACTTGCTTTGCGACCCTGTGATGCGATTGTGAACAGCTGCGTTGAAGCCCCTCCTGATGGCTGCACACAAAGCGAAACAAATTAATTTGCCACTTAGTACAAGGGGCAACCTTCAGATAAAATCCAAGGTGAACTGTTGTCATATGAGAATATTCAGGGTTTTAGTGATTAAGTGGTTTGAAGTGGAGATAATTGACCAACTTGAGAGGTATGCATGCAATCACAAGACTATCTGTCAAACACTAGTTTAGTTATATTTGGGTGAAGTTCCACCTAATGGGGATTATATGTAGCATTTTCGAAGAATTAAAGTAGCTATCTGATGCAAAATACTATCCACCCAGCCAACACGGCTGAGTGGTCAGAACTGATACCTGCAAAGAAGTCAGCCAGCACAGTCAGAGGTTTAAATCCTGGCCAGGGAAACTGGCATACGTCAACTCAACTCTCCTAACATCTTAGGTTGGTAATAAAAATATGAGTCCCTAAAATAAAACCTAAGGAAGATAATAGGGGTAATCTGAACAAAGCAGTGGTCATGTATCCGCATTGACATCATAGATAATGTTCAACACTTGACAAAATTTACCAACATCCACATCTTTTGGTGGGCACCACATACAACAATTACTGTACATACACATATGGCAGGTGTACCTATTGCTTCAACAGATTACTGCACAAATACAGTACCATGAATAAGACAGGATACATAGCTGCTACAGAATAAAGCATTAGGCTACTGGGATTACCAAACTGAAGCCACAAAGACAAAGATACAATAACTGTATAATCATTGCTTATTATCAATTTGTGCAATGTCAATCATGAACAACATAAACTTGCATAACAAAAATGAACAGTACATGACAAAACAACACTGCATATATTACAACAACTTTAAAGACATCCTAATAACTTGATGAGCCTTCTTTAATTATCCATCACAATAATTAGAATCAATTCATATAGTAAGTATCTTAATTTCTAATACTGTATCTTAAAAAAGGAGAAGTACCACATTATATAACATGGGAAGAAAAAAAGAGTCTATATGAACCAAACTTGTTGATCACTAACCTATACTGTGGCAGTTCCCTTATTTATAATAGTAATTCACTCCTTAGCTAACTTTTGTTCAAAAGTATTCATTCATGGAAAGGATTGAACTTGGAATTGCTCTGAAACCATAATATTGTACAGACTTGTATTTCAAGAGGAGGAAAATTATCCACTGCTTCAAAATGAGCCCAGTGGTGAGGTCAGTACTAAAAACATATGAACAAGTGCGAACTCTGAGATGCTTTATGAATACTTTCCCAGGTCTCTTAAGATTTCTTCAGTTTCCAAGCAACTCAGAATAGTTTTTAACCCTAATGTCAACAGATAAAAACACCTCGATACAATAATGACACCCTTATGTCAGACTCTAAAATTTAAGTCCATGGGCAATCAGCTTGTTTTCCTGAAGTTAGGGCCGGACTCAGTAGGCTGTAGCCAAATCATACTTTCATTGACAAATAGCTGGAAAATCATATCTCTGACTGCAGACAGAGAGTAATAAACAACAGTGAATTATCTGACTTGTAAAATGTACTCTTTAGAGTACTCAAGAAATCTGTGGTAAAAAACTGATGATGGCATCACTTTGTCTCCTTTAGCTAATTTTCGTCTTGGGTGTTCACAGACACCTTCAATGTCCTGGTAAACTGGATGGGGCTACATCCCCTCTGCCCCCCCATAGGTTGCCTGCACTACATATGTTACCAGTAAGTTCAATAGAGAAACAAAAATCACTAGCAATGGGGTTACTACACCCATGCACCAATCCAGAGATTTCCCAAAATATAATAATTTGATACCAGTCACAAGGCCCACCTATGATTAGGTTAGGTCTGGAAAACATTATGTTATAGGCCACTAAGTTACTAAAACCCATGGTTGTAAATTAAATATTACGCATTGGACGAGGGTAAAAATAAAATTTTATTGCCATTCCATCCAGAAGCAGTAAGATATGACAGTTACCTTATCAATACCCCTATATTTACGGCAGCTGATAGTACAATACTCACCACCTGAACAGCTGAAGGAGGTTCACTGTCACTGTCAGCCATCCTCTGTGCTTTTTTCCATATATGCAGCATCAACTTGTAGGTGGAGTCCCGAGAGAGGAGAGAACCAAACACATAGCTCTTCCCATCCAACATCTGCAGTCCCACAGCATTTGGTATTATTTTGGCAGTCCGTTCTTTCTGTATACTGGCCACTTGTGTCACTGGGATCAACAGCTGTACAAAGCAAAGAGTTTTTAAGTGTTATTACTTAATTAGATAGGATTACATGCATGTATATTAAATCTGTACCGGTAATGGTCTCAACTCCATGAACCTGTGGGAAAGCCAGGTTCAAGCCATAGCCTTCCTCAAGAGCTCGGGGCTGTTCGGCCAGACAGCTTGAGGAACTTCAACAACAACAACAACAAATCCATGAACTTATAATGTGGTAAATGATGCCAAAACATGAATCTTTTCCTTCAACTTAAAATAATTTGTCTCAGTCACTTTCTTAATTGTACAGTGCAGTGTTACTTCACCTCAGTCATTTCACTGGGAGTGATTCCCTGCATAAGGATGTTTAAGACCAATACAGGGGAAGTGTTTCATTGTTACTGAAGATAATTACTCACCCTGCTAACATGACCAAAGATCTTTGAATAGAAAGCAAAGAAATTTGGAGTGATGTATAGCGTTCCCTGCAGCAGGATGTCTGACACCAAGGCACACGCAAAATCTGCAATTTGATCAAGGAACATATTATTGCTACACCATCTCCAAGTAATCAATAGTTTTTTTATTACAATATAATTATATTGATGTGTCATCTGAAATACAATATGATGAAATGCCTGTCATAAACAATTACACACTTTAAACCTATTGGCAAAGGCAAAAATGATGATTAAATACGGTGATGGATAATTCTAAAGCATACACTTGACTATCCAATTAAATTTCACTACTTCCGTTTGTTCATTATATAAAAAGAACACAAGAGAGAGAGAGAGAGAGAGAGAGAGAGAGAGAGAGAGAGAGAGAGAGAGAGAGAGAGAACAAAGTATAGCCGATGAAATAAGCTCGTTAGTGTTGATAAAGTATGTACTAATATTGATCACACACACACACGCTGTCTGTATGGTACCAGACCATAGTAACTGTATTTTATTCGGGTACATGATCAGGTAGCCCACATAATTATCTTTCTCTACCTGTCTAGTATTCCTTTATTATCCACAAAATATTTTATCTTTCTATACTTTTCCTGATCTACAAGTTACTGAACAACGAGGCACTGACACTGAAACATGGATATAATACACCATAGACTTTCTTAGGTTCTAACAAGCGGCCAATCAACATTATTAATTAATTAAGTGGGAAGTTTTATGTTAGTAAATCTGGAGCAACTGAATTCTCCAAACTATTCCAAGCAACAGAACACCTGGCATACTTTGGAGGAATCAAGGCACTCCAATGTACCAAAAGGGAATTAATTACCACCTTAAGGGGAAGTTTTCTTATTGGTGAATTGTTAAGTCTGTGATTCCTTCAAACTATGCCACGAAACAGATCCCTCATTAGTACCACTGAGGGCGTCTGTTTTCTGGCATAGTTAGGAGGAATCAGTAGCCTTCCCAACTCACCAACAAGAGAACCTCCCCTTAAAACTAATATTAAACTATGGTCGTAGGTGGTCTCTTTTCTGCATTACACTGGAGGAATCAGTAGCCTCCAATAAGTTCACAATATCTTAGAAACCCTCCATTCATTCAGATCACCACAGGAGACAAATAGCTTACCTGCACTGCGTCTCATCATCATTAAAAAAGAGGCAAACGCTGGTGGCTAATTTGGGACTATGAAATTCTCCAACGTGTCCCAAGAAACAGATTACTTAATTAAGGGGAAGTAACCAGTTGTGGGCAAATTGGAGCATACGTAGCCCTCCTTACTCTACAAGAAAACACATCCCTATAGTCTCATACGAAGGGGTTCTGTTTCCTGATATAGTTTGGGGGAATTGGGACCCTACTAATTTCCTACAATAGGTTACTTTCCTTAAGTATAGATAGATGGTCGTCTTGTGGGTGAATTAGGAGGATCAAGATGCCTAAAATAATTCGCCTAAATAATCTAACACCCCTTAATTAAGATGGCCACGT
>JAWQEG010003174.1:85000-92500 GCA_033782935.1 Petrolisthes cinctipes
CATACCTTTTCTCTTTTACACTCTCAGCCCAGTGGATCCCTGAGATTCGCCTGGGGCGCGGTGGTGGCCTTCCTTCCTCTGATAAAGCAGGTAGAGACACATTTCGAGTCCTCCGTTCGGGCCGCACCACAGACAGAGGACGGGAGAATATTCGAAGACGACTTGTGTTGCCCTGATTGCTGCCCACGTCCCACACAGAGCGAGTACGATGGAGGGAGTTACTCTCATCATTAGAGTTATTGTTGGCGGTGCGGCCACTCAGATCCAGCATAGACTTACTGGCACTAGGGAAGTCCCAAGGCATTGTGGCACACCCCTTGGTCCTGACACTGTTGGTGGTGGTGGTGGTAGTGGTGGCAGTGATGGAGGTAGTGGTGGTATTGGTGGTAGTGGTGGTGGCAGTGTACGAAGGGGGAGAATGTTGGGACACTGATGCCACGCCATTGCCGGAAATTAATATAGATTTTATCTTGGCTTTAAGTTTCATCAATACGCCTTAATGATCCAAGGGTCAACCTCAACCTTAACCCTTACCCTGTCCTACCACCCCAGCTACTACCACACCTCTTACACACACACAATAACCTACTAATACCACACTCCTTCAAAAAATACCACAACTGGTGATAGTAGTAGTCACTTTTCATGAATGGACGGACATAGTATACATCCAACGGGCCACTTTTCAATAAAGCTCTTCAATACATTAATACCACTATATATTATACACACAGCTTCTTTTCACACGGTGCTCCAAACTTCTTCTTCCACAGTGACATGGGTTTGACTGACATTTACATCATCCCTCGACCACAGAAGGTATAGAGAGATCTTGACTGGAGACGACACACAGCAGGGCACAACTTAACTCAAGCCTTCACACGCGGGTGAAGGCATGACAAGTTTACCACCTGACTTCTGAAGGGAAAGGGGCAGGTATGACGTCACGGGGAGCGACGAAATCCTGCCTTGGGTGGGTTGGTGGGTTGGTGGGTTTGCGAGGGTGGGTGGGTCCTGGTGGGTTGAGGTGTAGTGTAGTGGGGCCGGGAAGTAAGTCAACAACAAACTGTCTTTCAACTACACGAGGTCCGTCGAAGGTGAGTGGCATCGGACCCAATTCTCCTATAGTTTGCCATTAGTTCATTCTTATTCTGGTTTACTTTTTACTTCCACTTGCGACCTACTATAAATACACTATTACAAACATATCATACCACCATCTCTTCCTGGACATTTTGTTTGCGTTGCACACCTACTAATTAAGGTAAGCGATTGTCAATTCACACTTTCCTTATTTACAATTTCAACCAGTCTTTTTGAAACCTGAAAAATAGATCTTACGTTATCCCCCAAAACAAAATGAGGAATTAATATGCAATGTGTTCAGTCTCATGATCGAGTGTGTGTGTGTGTGTGTGTGTGTGTGTGTGTGTGTGTGTGTGTGTGTGTGTGTGTGTGTATAAGGCTTAGGCGGTGTACTGTATGCCTGTGTGTCTCATATACTGTAAAATACTGCTTATATAATATCTTGTACTATAATTTGGTTTTGGTGAAGAAACAAGCTACTAAACCGTATACTATCTATCAATGTACTGTCGCCATGAATGCATGTATCTATCTATCTATCTATCTATCGATCCATGGTGCAATGAGTGAGTTAGTGAGGGAAGGTTGTCATAGCTGCGAAGGTGTGTGTGTGTGTGTGTGTGTTACCAATGTTTGTAGTGTGTGTGGCTCGGTCGATTATTGGACATGGGTATAGCAGCAAGGACGCGATAGAATGTTTTTACTTGTGAGAGGTTCCGGTCTGACTGCCTGACTGACTGATTGCCTGACTGAATAACTGCCTGCCTGCCTGACTAACTGAATAACTGCCTGACTAACTGACTGACTGCATGCCTTACTGACTGACTGCCTGACTGTCTGACTTACTGACTGACTGAACGGATATCGACGTCAGCTGTACATACTGTAGCCTAGCCTATACCACCCTGCCTCAGTCACGCATTGTAACCCTCACTCGTCCATCCATGCTTACAACAGCCAGCCGTCTTTAGTTCTCCTTCATAATCTTCACTACAACTAATACCAGCTTTTGGTTTTCCTTCACAATTTTCATGACAACAACAGCCGGCTTCAGTTTTGCATCACAATTTCCACATTATAATACCCTAAGCTAACTTGGTGAGGTTATAATATGCAAGGCTTGACTCAACAGGGATTATTCTTAAGGGACCCTGTGATGTAGTTAGAAAATTGAAGGTAATTGAGTCCTTCAAATACTGCCACGAAACACCACCTATAGTGAAGGAGTTTGTTTCGTGGTATAGTCAGGAGGAATCAGAAACCTACAATTTTCATACACGGAATAAGCTACTGATTCCCACAAAAATATCACAAGCAACAGGCCACTCACTAATTATTAATATTATTTTTTTTTAATCGGTCCTGTTTTCTGGTTAGACAGGTGTTTACAATAAGACAATTAGCCAGTCTACAGCAGGTGTACATGACATTACATTACAAAAAAGCATAAAACACAATAACATTATCACAAGTTCAATCATCCCCCAGCCACAATAATAATAATAATAATAATAATAATAATAATAATAATAATAATAATAATAATAATAATAATAATAAAAATAAAAATCTAACCTAACCTAACCTAACCTATCCAAACCTAAACTAAATAATAATAATAATAATAACAATAATAATAATAATAATAATAATAATAACAAATACATCACTTTGTCTATCACACACTTAAGGGGAGGATACAATACAGTGTTGGTAAATCCGGAGCAAATAATTAATCCTCCAAACCATTCCAAGCAACAGGCCACCATTATTTGTGTTCCTCTGGTCCTGTTTCCTGGCATATTTTGGAGGAATCAAGGCGCTCCAATGTACCAAAAGTAAGTATAACCCACATGTGATCGTGTATGAGAATTGGAGGCTTCTGATTCCTCCTGACTATGCCACGAAACAAACAAGCTCCATCCATATAGGTGTGTGTGTGTGTTTCGTGGCAATATTTGAAGGACTCGTTTACCTCCAATTTCAACAAAGTGTGGAATATATTGATGATAACACTTTGTCTTTTTTTCCCCCGTGGGTGTAGATTACGTAACTCAAGATTAACTAACAATTAACATTTCCGATAACACATAACAACGGGTCATAAACGCGACTGAGACATACATACATACATACATACATACATACATACTGCATCGTCACGTATATTATTTGTTTTATGGTTTTGTTGTGGTTTTGATGACAAATTGTTAAGGAATTTATTGATCTTTTCGTATGGGTTAATAATAATAATAATAATATAAATAATAATATATACAATAATAATAATAATAATAATAATAATAATAATAATAATAATAATAATAATAGTAATATATATAATAATAATAATAATAATAATAATAATAATAATAATAATAATAATTTTTTTTACTCTATGTCTCACTTAGTATATAATATAAGCAAGGATCACTAATTAATTTATATACGACTCACTTAATTAAAGGGGAGAATATCCATAACCAGCGGTAAATTACTGGTGGGTTATTGATTCCTCCAAATTATGCCACGAAAGAAATACCCAATTAATAAGTAACATTCCAGTGACCTGCTTGTTTCCTGACAGAGTTTGGAGGAATTAGTAGCAACCCTCCAATTTACCAACACTGTACCACCCCATTAATTACTTCAAGGACACTGAACAAATTAAGGGGGTGCGGGTGTAGGGGGACAGGCTTGAGGGGGTTTTGGGGGGTGCGGGAGTAGGGGGACAGGGTTGGGGGGTTTTGGGGGGTGCGGGAATAGGGGGACAGGCTTGGGGGGGTTTTGGGGGGTGCGGGAGTATGGGACAGGCTTGGGGGGGTTTTGGGGGGTGCGGGAGTAGGGGAACAGGCTTGGGGGGGGTTTGGGGGGTGCGGGAGTAGGGGAACAGGCTTGGGGGGGGTTTTGGGGGGGTGCAGGAGTAGGGGAACAGGCTTGGGGGGGGTTAGGGGGTTGCGGGAATAGGGGACAGGCTTTCTACCCACCCCAAGCCTGTCCCCCTATTGCCGCACCCCCCAAACCCTTCCCCCCCCCAAGCCTGTCCTCTACTTCCGCACCCCCTTAAGGGACCCTGTATTGTAGTCAGAAAATTGGAGGTAAATGAGTCCTTCAATTATTGCCACGAAACACTACCTATATTGAAGGAGCATATTTCGTGGCCCAATCAGGAGGAATCAGAAGCCTCCAATATTTATACACGATCACAGGGTCCTTAATACAGAGTACAAACATAAACTTGGGCTCAATAACTCATCAACAACATGTATGCATTATTGATAGCCTTTTTTCTCTCCTCGGTTAATGGTCGAGGCTATTGAGGTACTAAACTAAGGGTAAGGAAGGTACTGTGTGTGTGTATATATTATTGAGGTACCAAACTAAGGGTAAGGAAGGTACTGTGTGTGTATATATTATTGAGGTACTAAACTAAGGGTAAGGAAGGTACTGTGTGTGTGTGTATATATATTATTCATTCGACCAACTGGAGGCTACTGTTTCCTCCAGAGTGTGCCATGCAAGAAACACGTGTGGCACCTCAATATAAAAACTCGAGTATAGTAGGTTGTTTTGGCACACAGGCTGGAGTAATTAGTGTCCTCTAATTTGTTTTCTCTACAAGAACTGCAAAGCTTAATTTCTCTCACCGTGCACCACCACCTATACATATATATATACATACATACATATACATACATACTGTAACTCGTGGCCTGTTCTTGCTGTCTAAATGATCCAATATCGACTAAAGGCCTCGTCACATCACGGCCACAAATTCAGAACTATTCATTTATTCATTTATTTATTTATTTATTCACCCATTTATTTATTTATTTTGACGCCCAAAAAGTTTCCAGCCCAAAAAGTAGCCAATGAGACGAAGCCGAATTAAATATGTTGTGGCAGTGAGAGAGACGCGTTCAGGAAGTATCTAATCGTATGAATTATCTATCTCATGGCAAGTCTGTTTCTTTCCAGCGAATTGACGATAATTTTGTTTTCTACGTACCATACTTGGTGTTCATACTCGTAAGTCGTAGTGAAAAGGAAGACGTCACCAACACACACCTATACACACAGTTCAGTACCCTCACACACACACTTATACACACACACACACACACACACACACACACACACACACCTATACACACAGTTCCGTACCAACACAAACACCTATATACACAGTTCAGTACCCACACACACACACACACACACACAGTTCAGTACCCACACACACACACACCTATACACACAGTTCAGTAAAACACACACACACACACACCTATACACACAGTTCAGTACCCATACACACACACACACCTATACACACAGTTCAGTACCCACACACACACACACACACACCTACAGTATACACACAGTTCAGTACACACACACACACACACACACACACACTGAACCTGGCGACCGACACCCAATTGCCGTGGCTTGGAGACATACGGTAACATACACGAGGGAATATCCTGAGTTACTACTACAAGTATTACAGTATCGGAGAGAATGTTTTGCAATGCTTCCTGGCCATATGATTGATAATAATATACGACTCATACGACACTACAGGAGAAGGTACACTTTTCATCTTTGTCCCTTGTCATTGAGAAAATATTATTATGAATTCCACAACATGGGATTTTTATATTTCTTTACTCAACGCCGCCGGTCTTTTCATCAACATTGCAAGGTCACTAAATCCGTCTTATTGCAACATGTGTCTTGTGATGATGATGATGATGATGATGAAGGGACAGAAAGAAGGGTATGGTAATGATGAGTAAAAATGCAAGGTATGTACAGAATGTGTGAGTGTGTAAGTATAATTATCAACAATTAAAGAAAATCAGCTCGTGATTAATAGAAAACAACAACAAGAACAGTGTATTATGATTAGTAAAAGAAAAGGGTGGGAGGGTGGGGGGGGGGAGGCCTGTCTATCTGGATGAATGGGACGTGAGAGTTTGGGCGCAACACAACCTCTTCCGGCCACACTCCACCACACACTAACATTCCCTCACACACACACACAGTCAGTCAGTCACACACCCTCTCCTTTCCTAACCCACTCACACCACCACCACCACCACCACCAGTATACCACACCCTCTACACACACACACACTTTCCTGTCCACCCCCTCCTTGGATGCTCTCGTTGACTCACTCACTCACTTACTCATCTTCATCCTCCTCATCAGAACAATATAAAACCCTTGAAAATGTTAATGCAGACGAACACAAATTAGGGGGCCTTTCTAAAACCTGAAGACTAAGTAAGTAATAAGTCTCTGCAACTCGACTGCCACGTCATGAACACGAAGCAAGGTGACGACATAAAGAGCGAATAAACAATAGAAGCATTATGTGCGTTTTCGTGATAAGGGTTGGGGGGGAGGGAAAGGAAGGAAAGGGAAGGGAAGGGAGGGAGGAGAGGAGGGGCATGGCGTGTGGTGATAAGGTAATTCAGTCAGTTAGTTAGTCAGTCAATAAGTCAGTTAGTTAGTCAGTCAGTCAGTCAATAAGTCAGCAAGTTAGTCAGTCAGTCAGTCAATAAATCAGTCAGCTAGTCAGTCAATAAGTCAGCAAGTTAGTCAGTCAATAAATCACTCAGCTAGTCAGTCAATAAGTCAGCAAGTTAGTCAGTCAGTCAGTCAATAAGTCAGTCAGTTAGTCAGTCAATAAGTCAGCTAGTCAGTCAGTACCGTTGGACTCAGTATCATGCTAAACCCTACCCCAGTACTCATTACCCTCTCTGACTAACACTCTACCTTGCTGGTGATTTGGAAGGCTACTGATTCCTCCTAACTGTGCCAGAAAACAGATACCCTCAATGGCACTGATAGGGGATATGTTTCGTGGCATAGTTTGGTGGAATCAGCGACCTTTCTAATTCACCAACCATGACACGAGTTGACGGACGATATGAGTAAGAAATGAGTTACTCCAAGTACCAATTTGTACTCGTTCTTTCTCTGACATAGGGTTTATAAAATATCGATCGATAAGCGGTGGTGGGTTGGGGAGGGGGACAGCTTTTGAATGAGTTTTGGGGCTACTGTTTCCTAGTATAAACTGTGTCACGAAACAGAACCCCTATTAATAACACTGAGGGAATTAGTAATGTTTCCTGGGATGGTTTGGAGGAAATAGTAATTAATCCCTACAATTTACCAAAAGACAGGTTCTCGCCTTAAAATCTAAAGGCGATACAATAACAAAGTGTGATTTCCTGGACTAAAATTGTGTAAATATTATTAAAACCTCTGGATACTTTCTTCTCATTTTAGCACTTACAAATATATTGAGAGGGAGAACGTATTTATATTCTCCTAAAGGGGTATATATTGTAAAGTTTGGGTACACTGGAGTGCCTTGATTGCTCCGAAATTTGTCAGGA
>JAWQEG010003174.1:102500-110688 GCA_033782935.1 Petrolisthes cinctipes
AAAACGGGAATTACCACCTTCACTCTTCCTCCTCCTCCTACTACTACTACAACTATTCTCCCTTCCCTTTCCACAATCACACACTTCATTTTCATCTCGTTGTTTACCTACCCAATATCTAACCGACGTCTCATCTCTGTAAATTATTCTGTATAGTGACTGAATGAAGGTTAAAGACAAAAAAGAAGAATTATGATAGACTAGAAAGACTTGATATCACATAACAGAAGGAGACAGAGATACGGAAAACAGCAATAACGAATGAAAAAAAAAAATAAGGAAAGAAGGGATAGTGTGAGTAAGGCTTGGGTCCTAAGGGGCGCTATAATCTTTAATTAAGGGGGAAGTACACCTATTCCTTCAAACTATTACAAGCAAAAGGGCACCATGATTTTTGCGAATATGATGTGGATGAATAAGAGTGAGAGTATAATTATGTTGTGGATGAATAAGAGTGAGAGTATAATTATGTTGTGGATGAATTAGAGTGAGAGTATAATTATGTTGTAGATGAATAAGAGTGAGAGTATAATTATTAATGTAGATGAATAAGAGTGAGAGTATAATTATGATGTGGATGAATAAGAGTGAGAGTATAAGTATGATGTGGATGAATAAGAGTGAGAGTATAATTATGTTGTAGATGAATAAGAGTGAGAGTATAATTATGTTGTAGATGAATAAGAGTGAGAGTATAATTATGTTGTAGATGAATAAGAGTGAGAGTATAATTATGTTGTAGATGAATAAGAGTGAGAGTAAATGAATAAGAGTGAGAGTAGATGAATAAGAGTGAGAATATAATTATGATGTAGATGAATAAGAGTGAGAGTATAAATATGATGTTAATGAATAAGAGTGAGAGTAAATAAACAAGAGTGAGAGTATATGGTGTAGATGAATAAGAGTGAGGAGGTTAACGAAGAGAACAGTGTACAGTAATATACCAAGTGTGAAGTAAAGGTGATAAGATAAGAAGCTTGTTATGAAACATCCGCCGATCCCCCCTCACCCTCACTCCTCACCCTCACCCTCACGCACATACAATCATGCACATACACACATACTAACCACAATAGTTTCCCAAGTCACGTATACTCTACCAAACACACACACACACACATACGTACATACAATCATGCACATACACACATACTAACCACAATAGTTCCCCAAGTCACGTATACTCTACCAAACACACACACACTCACACACACACACACACGTACATACAATTCACTACATGCATATTACAATGGGTATAATTTATGAAGCACACCTCGACCCCACATAAAAGTATATAGAAAAGGAATAGGTAATAGTCCAACACACACAAATGATCACGAGTATATATTATCATCTGGACAATAGTGACCTTCAGCCCTCCCGTGAAATTACTACTATGTATGTACATACAAATGAAATATCACAAGGCAATATAATATCAGGTTCGTGTCCCACCACCCACTGAGAAAAGAGGAATCAATCATACACACGAAGTTTAATAGTGTTGAGAAATGGGAGTTAATCATTACAAATTCGTTTATCAAGAAATGTTATTCAGATATTTTCCTGTTTGCATCAAAGATGATACTGAATAATTTGTTGGGGTATAGGAATGACTGACGGAATCACTGACTTACTGACGGACTATCTGCCTGCCTGACTCACCGCCTACCTACCTGCTTGTCTGACTAATAAGAAAGTATCTCTAGCATTGCATAAACTAGTGCCATATATTAAAAGATATGGAAACTGATAAGAAGGAAGAGCAAATGTTGTAGGAAGAACAATGAGAAGAGGGACGAGTTACTTCTACCAGTGAGTGTACAAGTTTTTACACACACACACACATATATATACACACACATACACACAGGTACACATGCAGAAACTCACGTATGCCCTTTTTGCAACACAGTTTGGGTTATTATCTCTGGGCTCCACCTTCCACTGCACCAATACCACCACCACCACCACCACTGCAACACACACTTTTACTGCAACACACACTTTTACTGCAACACACACTTCTACTGCAACACATACTCCACTGCAACACATACTCCTTCTGCACCACCAACACCACCACTACAACACACACACACTTTCTCTGCAACACACACTTCTACTGCAACACACACTTCTACTGCAACACTATCACTGCAACAATCCTAACGAAATGCAGTTGCCACAAAAACATTACCAGATACAGCAAAATAAGACAAATTAAAGTAGACCATACATAATATTTACCAGCATCGAACAACACTCAGTCAGAAAGATATTAATTACTCCATTATATATTAACTTCGTATTGTATTGCACATGACTGAATATAGTAAGTTGGCCAGTCAGAAAAAAATAAGAGAGGACTGAGCACAACACACATTTGAACTGTAAATCTAATTATACCTTTGATCTGGCTCGATGTTCATGTTGGGGATTATTTCGAACTATTTACCTAATGATTTCCTTCCCTGTTTTCCAATATCTTTTCACTTCACCAACACGGACGACGAATGGTGTGACGGTATTATTTATTGGTGTGGATGTAGTGTTTTGATGTGGGTATGTTTTTTCATGTTAGAATATTGGTGTATGTGTTTGTGGGAGGTTGCAAGTGTGGGGGGTGAAAATGTGGTGTGGATGGCTTGCTTGGTGTGGGGTGTACTGGTGTAGGTGTAGGAGGTGTTACAGTGATGGTATATTGGTGTGGTGGGTGTGAAGGAAGGTGATGTACTGGTGAAGGTGAGGGAGGAAGATGTACTGACTGGTGTAGGTGTGAAGGAAGGTGATAGACTGGTGTGGGTGTGAGAGATATTCCAGTGATGGTATATTGGTGTAGGTGAGGGAGGAAGATGTACTGGTGTTGGTGTGAAGGAAGGTCATGTACTGGTGTGGGTGTGGGAGGGTACTCTAGTTACTGTTTATTGGTGTGGTGGGTGTGAAGGAAGGGGTACCAGTGTTGTTGTTCTATGTACTTGTGTGGGCGGTGGTGTATAAAGTGTAGCAAGGCGTGAAGCATTTCTTGACGTCAGAAATGAATTTTTAATGAAGAGAGGCAGCCATGAATGTACAGAAGGTTTTACTCACACAGCCTACGTTCTCTCTCTCTCTACATCTTCTCTCTCTCTCTCTCTCTCTCTCTCTCTCTCTCTCTCTCTCTTCTCTCTCTCTCTCACTCTCTCTCTCTCTCTCTCTCTCTCTCGATATATCTGTCTATTTTCTATATATATCTATAGGAACGATTATGGTGCAACGAAAAAGTGTAGTGTGTGAGGAGGTGTGTCATGAGCGAGTATAATGTGTGAGAAAGTGTGTAAGGAAAAAAAATATTATGCGTGGAAGAGAATGAGAAACACAAAAAAAAAAAAAAAAAAAAAAAGTGTACAGGTGTGAAGTGGTGAGATGTGGAGTGAGTGAACAGGTGTAGTGTTGTGTGAGCATCTAGTTACCTGCCTCTCTCACTAATTGCCTCCCTCACCTGAGAAAGGAGGGGTGTGGTGGTGTGTGTTTGGGGGGGCGGGGGGGGGGGGGGTCCATGAGGCTTCACCCACCCCCCCATCAAGGAAGACCACACACACGTGGGATACTCATTATTATTATTATTATTATTATTATTATTATTATTATTATTATTATTAATATTATTATTATTATTGAGATATAGTATACGTTTGGTACATTAGAGTGTCTTGATTCCTCCAAAGTATGCCAGGAAACAGGCCCAAATAGACAAAAATAATGGTGTCCTGTTGCTTGGAATAGTTAGGAGGAATCAATTGCTTCCTATTTACCAACACTGTACTACCTATCCCATTAATAAATAGGTCTACCCATGAAGCAGTCCATTTCTCCCTTATTGACTTTTATATTATTATTATTATATTATTATTATATGCCCTGTTAGAACTATAGTGTTGTGATTTTCTATCCTGGCAACAATGTATCTTATTTCTAACTTGTAATCATCACTTATCATCATTTCTTCTTTATAATCCCGTGTTGTGTATATATGAATTATTTCTCTCTCCTCTCTCTCTCTCTTCTCTCTCTCTCTCTCTCTCTCTCTCTTCTCTCTCGTCTCTCTCCTCTCTCTCTCTCTCTCTCTCTCTCTCTCTCTCTCTCTCTCTCTCTCTCACACACACAATGACTTGAAGTGAGAACCGAAGATAAACAAACAAACATACTCAGGTATTGCTGCCCGATGGTTGTGGTGCTGGTCCGCTGTCTCCTGGCTGCTGTGTCGTCCGTGTAACCTTGATCATTCCTCCCGCTATCATCTCCGTCAGTCCCCACAACCCCCCCTTGGACCTGGACCTCTTGTTGTATGTCCTCCTGTTGTTGTTGTGTCCCTTCCTCATTCTCAACACCACCACTCACCACAAGTATCAGTCTGACTTCGTTCCTCCTCCTCCTCCTCCTCCTTATTTTCCTTCTCAGTCTGGTAACTTTCTTCTTTTTCTCCGACATTGGGCGTGCTTGTTCCACTACTCTCAGTCTCAGTCAAGTATGTTATTTCCTTCGACTCGCCACTACTACTACCACTGCCATTGGTGTCTTCAGCTTCTTCTTGTTGTTGTAGATGTTGTTGTTGTTGTTGCCATACTTCCGTCCCGTTCCCGTCTGTTCTCATTTTCTCTTGTTGTCGTCTGTATATTTGGCCTCGTCTCATAGTCTGACTCACACTGTTCCTTGTCATTCTGAGATGTGTTGTCTAAACCATTTGTTCTTTCGTCCATAATATAAGGCTGTCGTTCCCCCACTTCAGCGTCACTCTTTGGTGTGTTCCTCAGCTTTGTAAAGTCAACCTTCTTCTTGTTCTTCTCTCTCTGCGGCGTCACTTCAACCTCACTCGTCTCCAGTTCTGCTTTCCAAACCTCCAACTCGGCATCCCACCTCCTCATCTGCCCCTGCCATACTTCACCTGTAGTGCTGGTGCTGGTGGCTGTGGCTGTGTGGTTGTGGATGCAGAGAGGTTAGGGAGGGATTTGCTCTTGGTAGTCTTCAGGCTGCTCCCTTCACTGGTCTTACGTCGACGGAAAGGCCGGGGCGTGACCATCCTGAAGGTAATAGCCGGGAAAGAACACGGGGCTGCTGCTGGTTCTCTTTATGTTTCTTCTCTGTACTCCTTCTCCTGCAGTGGAAAATCTGGCGAGTCTCCTGGCCCATCGTGTGGACTTCGGCTTCCGTTTTGTTGTCCATAGTTGTCACTCCACTATATAGTAAGGCTTGTACAAGAAGTTAGGGTTTGGCAGAGGATGTATAATGTGTACAACTTCATGGATATGCCCATAATAATTACTGTAGCTAACCTCACATTGAGAAATGTTAAAGAAAAGTAGCAGTAGTAGCGACAGTACTCAGTTTGTAATGCAGTTTTACAACATTCAGGATGTTTTACAAAGTTCTGTGGATATTTTCTTTCTTTACCTGGAAAATTTCTGCTCGGTCCTCAAACGTGCCTACATGAATAGGCCTACCTCAGTAATCACTTTGCAATTCAATACTTCTGGCAATATGTACCTTTTAATATTCGCACATTAGGATAAATCAGTCATGTAGGCGGGTAGTCGTGAGTGTCTGGTTATTACCAAGTTTGTCATTAACAGACCATGACAACAACACTGCTGGAGGTAGATGGGTCCTGGATACACGACTCTGATGGCTGGTCCGACATCATTTTATAACACTGATCACTCGCTAACCTCTCCGCTGATTACACTCGCAGCCAGACACATACCAGCCAACAACCCTAACCAACCATTGTATTCACACTTTTTCAATATGGGTGAGTTTCAATCCTTTTTTAATCCCAAACACTTCGACGACAACTCTGCTGGCCTAGGTGAGAGAGTATGGGATGGATGGTGAGTTCAAAACGCACACACCCACCCACCCACACCACACCACACACACACACATACACACACACATCAACACCACCAACAATGTCAACAACACACAAAACGCACCTCACACTCACTATAGCTAAAGTCAGTGTGTTTAATGTGTTTATCTCGTTTTACCTCCACAGAGAACGAGTCCTTGGTGTTATCTTATCTGGGGTTAATCTCAGACGCGGTTGGAAGTTTTGAATATTTACTTACTACCTACATCATCTTACTTATAGCTCACATTGTTTGTTTTCATTTTTCACTAGTACACATACACATTGCTGTACTGTAATATAAAGTCGTCTGTCTTGATAACACTTCCTCTTTACTCCTGCATGGGATTATAATTGAAAGACGACACTATACATTCAAACATTAATTTTTAGTCCGGCAGTTGGTTGTATAAGACGAAATTAAACCCGGTAAATGGATGAATATAATTATGGACGATTATATGGATGGATGGATGGATGATATTGTTTTTGTCGAGATCAACACTATGCACATTTTTTCGTCAGCCTCGTGGAATTATCAGTAGTGGAAATCGAGGTTAATTTTCAATATTTCTCTTTGGTTTGTGCGGGTACATTATAATATTATAAAGAGTGGAACAATAATTTACGAATCCTATATAATTATTGAGTAAGTAAACGCAATCCAACTGCAATTAAATGCAATCCAACTCTTCATCGTCGTTAAGGGGTTAGTTCAGTGGTGGTTAAATCTAGAACAACTGATTCCTCCAAACTATTCCAAGCAACAGGCCACCATTAATGTTGTTCATCTGGTCCTGTTTTCTGGCATATCATACATTGGAGAAATCAAGACGCTCTAACGAACCAAAAGTAGACCATCCCCTTACGAATATTCATCCATGAAAATTGAGGAGGCATCCGATTCCTCCAGACCATGCCACCGAAACAAGCTCTTTCCATAATTATAGGTGGTTGGTGTTTCGTGGGCAATAATTAAAGGACTCATTTACCTCCAATTTTCCGACTGACTTCATCACAGGGTCCCCCTAACTAAGTAAGTACAAAACACAACCCAGACAGGTCCATCTATATACTTGGAGATGCCAGTTCGCAATTCGTTCGTGTAAATTAAGGGGAGGTAATTCACTCTCATTACATTGGAGTGCCTTGATACCTCCAAAGTATATATGCCAGGAAACAGGACCAGATGAACAAATATAATGGTGTTCTGTTGTGCTTGGAATAGTTAGAGGAATCAGTTCGTAATTCACTTTTATTACATTGGAGTGCCTTGATACATCCAAAGTATATTGCCAGGAAACAACAGGACCAGATGAACAAAATATAATGGTGTTCTGTTAATTGGAATAGTTTGGAGGAATCAGTTGCTCCAGCAGATTTACCAACACTGCACTTCTTCCCCCTTAAGGACCAGACTATCACCACCACCACCCTGCGAGGCACACACACACACATTACACTGGCACTGGCACTGGTCATCCCTCCCCGACACACACACACACACACACACACACAACATCCGTCAGTGCCACTTCCTCGTCGCCGTCCACATCCTGCTCAGGAGGATGTGTGTGTGTGTGTGTGTGTGTGTGTGTGTGTGTGTGTGTGTGTACGTAGGTGTGATTGTGTTTGTGTGTGTGTGTGTGTGTGTGTGTGTGTGTGTGTGTGTGTGTGTGTGTGTGTGTGTGTGTGTGTGTGTGTGTGTGTGTGTGTGTGTGTGTGTACGTAGGTGAGATTGTGTTTGTGTGCGTGTGTGTGTTGGTGAGATTGTGTATGTGTGTGTGTGGTACGTATGTGAGATTGTGTTTGTGTGCGTGTGTGTGTAGGTGAGATTTTGTGTATGTGTGTGTGTAGGTGAGACTGTATTAATGTGTGTGTGTGTGTGTGTGTGTGTATACGCAGGTGAGATGGTGTGCGTGTGTTTATACTTTCCCAGAAGATAATACCTCGCGCTCACCCAATTAATACATGAGAGATAAATGAAAAGATGAGGAGTAATACCATGGAGTGTATCAATTAAGGAAACCACAATAATAACACCACCAACAACAACAACACTAACAACAACAACAACAACAACATGGTCACTATAAACATTTCTATAGCCTTGAGTAGAACACAGGAAAATGAATGATGAAGCTGAGGTCCATAAAAATAAAGTTATGATATGGCCTGTTATTTATTTTATACCGAGAATTAAGTGAGAAAGTTAGCATAATGATTATAAATCCCTGAAGTTTGGTTTTACATAAGAATGTTTTTTGTTTGTGTGTGTGTGTGTGTGTGTGTGTG
>JAWQEG010003175.1:0-50726 GCA_033782935.1 Petrolisthes cinctipes
ACACACACACACACACACACACACACACACACACACACACACACACACACACACAGTACTGTAAAAGAAGAAGAAAGCACAATTATTTCGTTATGACTCTCCTTTTTATTATTATTATTATTATTATTATTATTATTATACTGTATATATTTTTTTATTGACCTCAGTATGTTTCATATTTAATGAGTTTGCAACATCAGTTCTTTAATAAAATGCCGATGCAATATAACTGTGCAACAAGTACTATATTTATAATGTTTTGTTATTGTTGTTATTGTTTACTATGCAACAAGTACTATATAATGTGTTGTTGTTGTTGTTGTGTGTTTACTATGCAACAAGTACTATATAACGTGTTGTTGTTGTGTGTGTTTACTATGCAACAAGTACTATATAATGTGTTGTTGTTTACTATGCAACAAGTACAATATAATGTGTTGTTGTTTACTATGCAACAAGTACTATATAATATGTTGTTATTGTTTACTATGCAACAAGTACTATATAATGTTTTGTTATTGTTGTTGTGTGTTTACTATGCAACAAGTACTATAATATAATGTTTTTGTTGTGTTGTGTTTACTTCAGGCCTATGGTGGACACAACACAATGGAATGCTCAGTACAGGGCCCCAACACAGGTCCAGGATGACGACGATGGTGGCCTCCTATTGGCTCACACCTACGATGACGTCATGGAACCACGCCCCCGAGAGGATATGGTGTGTACTAACTAACTAACAAACTAACTAACACTTATATACACTTCATAACTAACTAACTAACTAACTAACACTTATATACACTTTATAACTAACTAACTAACTAACTAACACTTATATACACTTTATAACTAACTTACTAACTAACTTACTAACTAACTAACTAACTAACTTTTTTTTATAACTAACTTACACTTACACACACTTTATAACTAACTTACTTACTAACTAACTAACTAACTAACTTTTTTTTTATAACTAACTTACACTTATAATTATACACTTTATAACTAACTTAATAATCTATATCTAATTTGACCTTATATATATTTTTTGTGAGATTTCAGTGACCCATGATCAGGCAAAGCAAAAATGTGACCTTAAGGACAAATTGACCTTACATGATCTTAATTAATAAACTAACTTGCAACCACGTGTATGACCTGATATGACCTTTTTTTGACCTGCAGGTGGTGGTGAGGGCAGGTCAGGACGTGGTTCAGGTCCCAGCCTACGTGTTTGGGGTCATTGAGAGGAGTATTCAGGGTCAGACCAGGGAGTAGTTGGTGATGACCCCTTATCCCTTATTCTAGATCTGTCCCTTATACCTGAACGCCCTTAATTAAACCCTGATAACATACTCCCCTATATACCCTTAATTAACCAGTCCCTTATACCCATACACCCTTACAACCTTATTCAGTCCCTAATAATTATCTATACACCCTTATACCCCTCTTATACCCTTATCCCGTCCCTCATACCTGTACACCTTTATTATATCCCTCCCTTATACCCTTATCCCGTCCCTCATACCTGTACACCCTTATTATATCCCTCCCTTATACCCTTATCCCGTCCCTCATACCTGTAAACCCTTATTATATCCCTCCCTTATACCCTTATTCAGTCCCTAATAATGATCTATACACCCTTATAATATACCTCCCTTACTCCCCCCACCCACCCCCCCCATCCCTATAGCATATATCCTCCAACCCCCAACCTCGACCACCAACCAAAATAAAAGAAAAAAATATCATCCTTCAACTCCATATAGTCTGTCTACCTACATCCACCAACCCCCAACCTCCTACCTCAAACCAACCAAAGAAGATCGATCATCCTTCAACCAACCTCACCCAACCTCACTAAACTATACGATTGCTATAGTGAAGTTAGATCTTGAATAATAATAATAATAATAATAATAATAATAATATATATACTACTCCTAAAAAACTTCTTCCATTACTCATCTTATTATTTATACTGAGACCTGAGATTAATAATTATATGAGTTTGTGTTTGTTTACAGTTTTGGGAAAGATACTGTCATCTTCTGTTTTATTGTAGATAGATTGGGAGGAAGGATAATGGGAAGACACTAAGGAGAAGTAAAGGGGAAAAAAGGGAAGGAATTAAGGAAAGATGATGGGAAAAAGGCGAAGGAATAATTAAGGGAGAAGTATAGGGTAAAAGGGAAGGAATTAGGCTAAGGAAAGATGATGGGAGAAGTAATGGAAAGGAGGAATAATATGGAAAAGAGATTATGATGGGTAGAAAGTAGGGAAAAGTAAGATAAGAGGAATTTTAGGTAAGATAATGGACCAAAAGAAAGGAAAAAGAAGAATTAATTAAGGGAGGGTGATGGGAAAGTAATGGAAGGAAGGTATGAGGAATCAGAGTAAATATAATAGATAGATAGAAAGTAAGTAAAAGTAGGAGAAGAGGAATTTGAGAGAAGATAATGGGGCAGAAATAAAAAAAAAAATAGCCATGAAAATAAAAGATAATAAACTAGATAGATTAAGCTATGGAAATATATCATGGTAGAAAGAATAAAAGGGGGAAAACGATAGCAAACAATAAAGTCTAGACATAGATGAAAAGTTAAGTAAATATGGGGAAAGGAGGGGAAAATAAAAGGTGATACAGATTATGAAAAATATGATGAAAATATGAGGATTCTTGCTCGTCTAAGTTAAAATATTATAGGGAAAAAAATTAGGATTCTTGCTCGTCTAAGTTAAATTATTGTAGGGGAAAAAAATTAGGATTCTCGCTAGTCTAAGTTAAAATATTGTAGGGGAAAAAAATTAGGATTCTTGCTCGTCTAAGTTAAAATATTGTAGGGAAAATATATATAGGAATAAATATAAAAAGTTAAATTCTCAAAAACTTCACGAGCAGAAACCAACGAGACTAAGACTACACGAGACCCAACGAGAAATTACGAGACAATACATACAGAACCCAGGGAGATTCCACGAGACACCAGCGAGATTCCACCAGAAACTAACAAACAAACAAACTAACAAACAAACCCCTACGAGACTCAAACGAGATTTTCATATAAAAAAACGAGATATTACGAGATTTTCATATTATAAACGAGATATTACGAGATTTTCAAATGACCTCACATATAAAAACGATATATTACGAGACTTGACGAGACTTGACGACACCAGGGGGACGGGAGGGCAGGTCACCCAAAGGTCGTCCTCAAGTCAGGTCAGGTCAGGTCAAACTCGAGACAAAACAAAAACAAACCAATTAAGAATAAATAATATATTGATAAACACCTTGGCTGCTACTCACACATGTTAACTATTTAATCCACTGGCACCCCCCTCCCCCCTACACCACCCCCCTTTCCCTTACCACCTCCTCACCCCCTCCCACCACCACCACCCCCTTCCCCTTACCACCTCCTCACCACCCCCCACCACCTCTACACCACCCCACCACCACCACTACCCCCTTCCCCTTATCATCTCCTCACCCCCCCCCACCTCTACACCCCCCCCCACCACCACCACCCCCTTCCCTTACCATCTCCTCACCCCCCCCCACCACCTCCCACCCCCACCTCCACAAACCACCACTTCCTCACCCCCACCTCCACATCCCCATCAAAACCTGCCACCAAATCCACCATTCCCATTACCCATTATCCACCCCTTACCTCTTCCACTATCCCCCCCTCTCCCACCTTCCCCACACCACCACCAACACTCCACCCCTAACCCTTCCACCACCTCCATCACTCCACTCATACCCTATCCACCACCTCCACCACTCTTCTCCACCCCTTACCTCTTCCACTATCCCAACCTCTCCCACATCCCCCCACCACCACCACCAACCCCTTCCACCACCTCCATCACCACTCCACTCATACCCCTTCCACCACCTACCCACCACTCCTTAACCTTCTTCCATAACCTCAGTTGGCTGGGATCCTTATAATATCATGTGCTTTCAATGACCTACTGTACTCTACTTCTGGGTTGAAATATAAATGTTGACTGAGCATGACTTTTACTTGATTACCCCCTCCAATTTTTTTATTTTTTTGGATCTGAATCTAAGGAATACAATGGAATACAAAGGACCTACAAACAAACAAACAAACAGCAACAGTCCTAGTGCTCCTTGCGAGGCTGTTTGACTTTTACTTCATTACCCCCTCCAATTTTTTTATTTTTTGGATCTGAATTTAAGGAATACAATGGAATACAAAGGACCTACAAACAAACAAACAGCAACAGTCCTAGTGCTCCTTGCAAGGCTGTTTGACTTTTACTTCATTACCCCCTTCCACTTTTTTATTTTTTGGATCTGAATCTAAGGAATACAAAGGAATACAAAGGACCTACAAACAAACAAACAAACAGCAACAGTCCTAGTGCTCCTTGCGAGGCTGTTGTTTGGCTTTTCTAATCTAAGGTAACTAAAAAATAAAACTTAAGTCAGGGAAAGAATAATTATAGTGTAATGTCGTGTACAGATAACAAAGAGTATAATGTTACAATATGATGTTTAGTAGTGATGATGATACTCTTTACTGTGTTGAAAGGAGGAGGATGAGTGTTTGTATATAATCACATTGTAACTATTATAACTCATTTTAAACTGAAGTGTTATATTTTATATGCCGATACAATGACACAGGTAATGGTAAATAAAAAACTGGCATAGAGAGAGAGAGAGAGAGAGAGAGAGAGAGAGAGAGAGAGAGAGAGAGAGAGAGAGAGAGAGAGAGAGAGAGAGAGAGAGAGAGAGAGAGAAAATGGTATGCTTGCATCTCTTGTATGATGATGATGATAATAATGATGATGATGATAAAAATAATAGTACTACTACTACTACTACTACCACTAATAATAATAATAATAATAATAATGACCGATGATGATGATGAGAATAATAATAATAATAAAATAACCGATGATGATAATAATAAAAATAAAAATAATAATAATAATAACTTTCTATGGTCCTTATCCTATAGAGAAATACAACATCTGTCTACGCAGAAACGGACAGAAAATCAGATTAAGTAGAT
Source organism: Petrolisthes cinctipes (assembly GCA_033782935.1). NCBI lineage: Eukaryota > Metazoa > Arthropoda > Malacostraca > Decapoda > Porcellanidae > Petrolisthes > Petrolisthes cinctipes. The sequence continues at coordinate 5,076 of JAWQEG010003175.1, forward strand.
AAAAAGATACACACAGAGGGAGGGGAGAAGTAATGACACACACACATACAGAGAGAGAGAGAGAGAGAGAGAGAGAGAGAGAGAGAGAGAGAGAGAGAGAGAGAGAGAGAGAGAGAGAAACACCACACACACACACTATAACACAGATAGACTGACAGATATACAGACAGACAGACAGACAGACAGACAGATCACCTAAATTCCATTAGCACAATAAATAATTCCAGGTTCACCTAATTTCATTCCTCAAAAAAAAAAAAAAAAAAAAAAAAAAAAAAATGGTATATAATTACGTCAGACATCCTCGAAAAAAAAAAAAAAAACATTAACGAACCTTGTCGAGGAAGTGAGGAAGGAAACCCAGCACACCACCTCGACTCCAAAAGGCTATTATAAGCATGATAATAGTATTTGCATTATTCCTTACTGGCAATTTCCCTTCCCTTCTTCCCGCCACGACAAATCGCTTCTTACCCTTCCCTAGAGAGATGGTGGAGGTGGTGGTGGTGGAGAGAGAAGGAAGGAAGGAAGAGGGTGATAGAGGGTAGAGAATGAAAGTGGTGGGAGAGGAGGAGAAGAACTGAGAGGAAGAGTGAATGAAAGAGGAGAAGGAAGGAAGAGGAGAACTGAGAGGAAGAGTGAATGAAAGAGGAGAAGGAAGGAAGAGGAGGAGGAGGAGGAGGAGGAGGATGAAGAGGAGGAAGAAGATAAAGAGTTGGAGAGGATGGAAAAAGAGGATTAACGTACCTGTCTTTAATTCACACGTATTAAACTTTCACAATGGCTATCGTCTCGGGATTCTTTGTTTACGTCGCTTAATCTCCGAGGTCGCCCAGAATATATATAAAATAAAAATACAAAAACAAAAAACCTAAACAAAAATAAGATCGTCCCAAACTGTCCGTCTTTACAAAAATTATTATCCCATAGTCTGGAATATTGATATGGAAGGAAAAAATAACGGGTCACGATGAAATGTCTTCATATAGATATTATAACGAAGCTCACTATAAGGGAGTTGACTCGATAGGATCAACTGGCCTAACCTAACCGAAGAATATAGGGGTTCTGAGGATCGGAAGAATTTATAGAGGCAACTATGATTCCCCCAAATAGCAACTAATTATATATATGCCATAGTAACACACAGAGAGAGAGAGAGAGAGAGAGAGAGAGAGAGAGAGAGAGATGTGCCATAGTAACACACACACACAGAGAAAGAGAGAGAGAGAGAGAGATATGCCATAGTAACACACACACACACACAGAGAGAGAGAGAGAGAGAGAGAGAGAGAGAGAGAGAGAGAATATGCAGGTCACCCTTCCTCTTCCTTCACAGTCCTACCTCTGATAGCCTATTCCTTATCTACATCCTAATGGGTTCCAACACGCCTTACTCTTCTTGTTCATCCCAACTGAGGACAATTATGTGTACAATACGTATCTCTCTACATTATCTATTTTTCTATTGAGCTATCTATTTGTTTACCATATATACCTATCTATCTGTCTACCTTATCTAATTTTCTATCTGTCTACCCTATCTATTTTTCTATCTATCTGTCTATATTTACCCTATCTATTTTTCTATCTTATCTATCTATTTACCGTATCTATCTATGTATACACGTCTCAAACACACACCTACACACCCATTCCAGTTCCTGAGTTAGCACAATCAAGGAAGCTGTCTTAATCACCACACACACACACACACACACAGAGAGAGAGAGAGAGAGAGAGAGAGAGAGAGAGAGAGAGAATGTGTGTGTGTGTGTGTGCCAGTGCCAGTGCCATGCCTTTGGTGTGGTGGGTGAGGTTCAAGGGTGCCACTTAAGAGAACACAACAACAGTACTACCATACTCATCTCTATCCTATTAGATATAACGACAAACCAAGTAATTATCAATGTATACCAATCACCAATTTACCTAACAATAAAGAATTCAATATTAACAACTACCTCCCACCCTAACTATATAGCCTTATAAGTTGTCGGGGGGTGTATAGACTAATGTATGTAACTGTACACAGGAGTCCGAGGTGTGTTTGTGTGTTTCCGGTATTGCAACAGTCTATAGCTCCTGCCCTTATGGTGATGCTGCAGCTGCAAGTGAACAGCATTGCACAGAGGCATTGCAGAAGTGGTGAGGTAAGGCGAGGTGAAGTAAGGTAAGGTGAGGTGAGGTCGATACGGATGATGCTGATGATGATGTTGATGATGCAAGTACAGTATAGGTCACGTTGTTATATTAAAGGGGGTGATATACTTTTGGTATTAGGCTACATTGGAACTTCTTAATTGATTCCTCTAAAGTATGTCAGGAAATTGAACCACTGAATAAAATATACCGGTAATGGTGTCCTGTTGCTTGGAATAGGCTAGGTTGGAGAAATCAGTTGTTCCAGATTTACCAACAACAACAGCAACATCAACACTGTAGCCTACTATATATTCCCTTAAAGTAGGCCTACTGTACTTAGCAACCTTATATTATAGTACAGTACGTCTATATTACTGTGTAGCCTATAACCTTTTAAAGTAGGCCTATTGTAGAGTGTAGCCTATCTATCACATTGTTCACCGTGTCTACTGAGGTCATCCAGACTCCCTTGTTATTAGTTTTTTTGTTGTTGTTTTTTAAGAAGAGCAAACACCCCTCGTAAAAAAATGAAAGGGAAAGGGAAAAATAATAAAATTAGGTCAGGCAGAGAGGCTGAACGGATCCTAAAGGGAGAAGAAGCCTAAGATTGGAATACTGGTAACTATCAATGAAGTAAGAGTATACAGTATACATGTATTTCTTAATTAACTGAACCATCAATTAATTACGAAAATACAGTACTGGCAAGCATTCCTTAACTGATCCATCAATGTATTAAGAGTACACAATATTTATTTCTTAACTGAACCATCAATTAATTAAGAGTATTTATTTCTTAACGGAGTCACAAAGGTCATGCCGATACCACTGTCAAAACAACACTAGTAGCCTATTCCCAAGGGACTCTCATTTGACCTCTCAGCCAATTACCAGTGTGTATAGCGATGTCGTCATATTGTCACTCTTACACTTATTGCTTTAGCTTGGCCTGTCAGCGAATTACCAGTGTGACGTCATAGATATCGTCACACGTAGACCTATTGCACAAGTCTGGAACACGAACGAGAGAGAGAGAGAGAGAGAGGCAAGGACGAGGCTGGCTATGGGATGCAAATCCTTAGTTGGAACGGGCTGATGTTGTGGTGGTGAGGAGCCCAAGTTGTGGAAGGGAGAAACTAGTTAGCTATACGGGAGACTGGGAGGAGGAGGAGGAGAGAAAGGGGACGGAGCAAGATTAGAGAGAGAGAGGGGAGGGGGGAGGAACAATATTGGAGGTGGAGAGAGATTATTATCAGTGGCTTCATAAAAGAGCGATTAACCCCTTGCCTGATGTTGATGATACTGCCCTCTCTCTCTCTCTCAGACAATTCTCACAACTCACAACTCCTTACAGGCTCTCCTCTCTTCTCCCTCTCATCGCCTCTTCACATGCTTATAATCTCTATAACATCAAAGAGTTTATCTGAATAGGCTTTAGCTACGATCCACAAGAGTAAACAAAGACTACAGTTACAGTGAAGATTTTGTGGACATTAGCCCTTGTCACCATCTTCAGACACAGATAAACAGACATACATACACAGAAAGAGCCACATTAGCCTCTTGACGTCACCATCTTCAGACACATAGATAGACAAACAGACATACACAGACACAGCCATTCTTTCATTCTGTCTGGTAATATCGGCTACTGTACTATAATTATGATTAAGGGTGAGTATGGTATAAGCCTACGTTACTAAGCCTACCTTATACCGGTACTTACCCTTCACCTTCTGTCAACTCTCAGAATCCCTTAACATTCTCTCAACCTTAAGGGCGGATACAGCCAAGGAAATCCTATCCTACCTTTGCTTTGGGCTGTGTGGATAGGGATGTGTTAAACAGACCACAACTACCTCTCCGTCCTCCATCACTTACAAGGAAATGTTATTTATTCCCAATAGGCTTAACCGATCCTGAAAAGTCCCAATTAACCAGCCCTCACCAGTCCCCATCAGCCCTTAGAAGCCCCCAACCAGCCCCAAAATAGCCCCCCAAAAAACATGAAGGTCCATCAGTGTGTTGTGCGCTGACCTTGCTGACCTCAATATCAAGTCCTCTAAATCTCTCACACGGCTCACAACAACGTCTCAGAGCACTGCCACGATCGATGGTGGTAGTTTTGGTAGTGGGTGTGGAAATTCCAGGAGAAATAGTAGTGGTGGTGACAGGTATATATAGGCATGGTCGTGGTGGTAGTATTCATTTTCCGTGATAATGGTGGTGTATATATATGGTATTTATTGAAAGAATTACCGTTTTGTAGCAGTGTTGCCAGATCCGGCTGAGTCCCAGTATTTTGCCCAAGTCATTTATTGTACTTTATCACGATTATTTCCGGGTAGTTTGCCCAGGTTAGGTTCCTGTAGTCTGCCCAGGTTAGGTCCCGGTAGTCTGATGCGGTCTAGGTTAGGTTAGGTTAGGTCAGGTCAGGTAAGGTCAGGCTAATTTCAAACTGCCCCATTTGAATATGCCCTATTTTGGAAATGGGGCATTTGCAGAGGAAATGCCATAGAAGAAAATAGTCTTAGAAAGGTCTAAATAAGTGGGTAATGAAGGTAGAAAAACCTTACGCAATAACGGTAATTCATTCAATATTTACCATATATATATATATATATATATATATATATATATATATAATTGAAAATAATATGCATTGTTTCTCAATTATTATTGCAAGGCCGAGTGATTTTAGACCAGTTGAAGTGCACTTTAAGTGAGCTGAGCCACTCATCAACATGATTTTTTTTGTATTGAGATAGTAATAAATATAATAATTTTAAATTATACATTAATTCTTGCCGCGCCAGTCCTGGATTTGGTACTGGTTAGGTCTGGATTAGCTCTTGCTGATGCCCAGGTAACGTAGGTTAAAAAAGGTTTGTTGATGCTTAGAAAAATGTCATTTCAGTTAGAAATGTTTATCAATATTAATACGTATATTAACCATTCAAGTTAACAAGAGTAAAATGCCTATGCCTATATTATACAAATAATCACACTGTGTCCTCCAGGTTATCACAGCCTAATTAGAGTCCAACCGAGACAAACACCATTGTTCTTCTCAATGTTTGGTTACTTACGCACAAATCACTATTTCATTGTAATAGTGTCCTTTCGGTATATACCGTCCTTTCTCTTTGAGTTTATCCTCATTTCATGCGAGTGGAAATCCATAACGCAAGTAATTGGTGTCATATCCAGTATATAATGAATATCAACATGGCTACATTCACACAGGAAAAATATCGTCATAATGTTATCCCTCGTATTTCGCTGCGTAGCTTTTCAAATACATATGGGTATTTTTCTTTTGTCATTTACTTTCTTGAGTATTGTTGCATATATTTCGTTGGTAATAAAGAGACAGAGATAATATTTATGTACACTTACCAATCTAAACTAAGAACTGCTGGCTCCCTCCATCTTGAGAGAAATTGATCATTGAAAGTCTGTTAGTGTTTTGTTTATAAATAATGGACCATTCACGTTTGAATATGAGAGGAAGTTTATTAATTATATTCACGAAATTCGTCTAAAACGTTTGCTCGTATTTATAGAAGTATCACTATAAAGCAGATGTAGAATAATTTTATATGAAATCAGCGTGAAATAGAATTTGTTGGGAGTTTAGGTTTGGTGACATTGGTGATTTGGTGTAAATGTCAGTGAGGTAAACTTGGACCACACACACATTGGTGTTCCAGTACTCGGGTCTTATTCAAGAACATCCGTGGTGTATACGATGGCGTGGTGCTGGTAAGGTGACTCCATAGACAAACAACAGAGTCATCGTATCGGTACCACTCCTTCGTATACACCACAAATGTTCTTAAATACAGCCTGAACAGCTAGCCCCTTGAGTTACGAGTGGGGTTCCTGACAATAGCCTACAGCTATTATATAATTATATAACCTCCTCGACTTTCTCACTCATAAATTTGGATATCAGTGAATGTATATATGCGACAAACACTTGACAGCTTTATAGAGGTGACCAGTACCAGACTTAATGTATTTGTTACACCATGTTAGCAAGTTAATGAGTCTTTTGGTCTTGGTGAGCCCTTGAAGTGACGTAATCCTGAGTTTCATGGGATACTTATCGAGGGGAGGGATTTAGCCAATTTTGAGGCGATGTGTGATCGTAAAGTGGCCTATGGGTTCCATTCCGCTCCGTTGAGGCTGAACAAACACAATGAAACCCAAACAGCTAGGCGACCGCACTTACTCAAACAGAGTTTTTTGTACCAAGGTTTTTCCCTCACTTTTATTTTTCTCTTCTTCTAATCTCACGGCGGGTGGTGCAGAACATCCTGTCCAACTCATAAATTATTATATGTGGTCCTCTACCTTATTGAACCTCTTTAATTAAAGTCCCATATCCCGAGGCTAAAATTGGATTAGGCCTAATTTCGGAGTTTGAAAAAACAAAATAATACGCATATTACTGAGTTAGAGATTACTGAGTACACTAAAGTTGTTAAATTATTTTCTTGGGGTGTTATTTACTCAGTACATTCTTCAAATAATCCCCCTTCCCTTTTAAATTGGCAAAATATAGTAAAGCAGATCATTACAGTACTCATGTTATAAACCTCGACTGAATCCTATGACGTACCCCGAGTATCACTACCCTCATCCACATCCCTTGACCTTGACTTTCTTCCTTGATTGGACCAACAGTTCCGCTACGTGAGTACTGGCCCTTTCTCCACACAGCGAAATATTGATCAGCCAACACAAGGTTTGAATCGGGACAGAACGAGAGCGAGAGGCCGAGGCAGACAGAAATCAGTGCTCTATTCTTGTATACTCCCAAATATAGTACGTCCATAGAGTTGAATGACTAGGAACGACTTTGTCATATACAGTACAATATTTTGCCACTTTTGCAAGGTCCAGTACGAAGGTGTTTCCTATGTGGAAGTAGCAACCAATGGGATCAAACATTTTCAGCCGCATTAATAGTACGACCTTTGGGATTGATTAGAAAATTTAATGTGTTGGGGTACTTCACTGTACTTTCAGTGTATCTTCTTACAGTTCAGTTACGACAGTTGTAAACAGTCATACTCTCAACTCCAGTTGGTAAATCTAGAGCAACTGATTCCTCCAAACTATTCTAAACAACAAGCCATCATTATTTTTGTTTATCTATCCCTATTTGTTGGTATACTTTAGGTTTCGAGGAATCAAGGCACTCCAACATACCAAGAGTAAACTTCCCCCTTAATGTACTGTACTCGGTGTTAAGGTGCAGTTGTCTCCACTTATCACAATTGTATCATTCCCACATCTCTTGCATTCTTTCCCACACTTGTCCCCCTCCTTCCCACACCTGTAACACATCTTTGTACACATCTTCCTCCTTAATATACATGTACTCCTATGTCTAATATCAGTGAGCAAGCAAATAAAAACACAAAATGAAAATATCAACTATTTATTGGATTATTTACACCAACTTTACAAAAATCAGTATCATACAAATATTACACAATTTTATACATCAATGGAGGCACTTCCTAATCACAGGCATAAAACTTATATGCATTTATAGTACCTGTACAAGTTCATAACAGGTCAGGAACTTACTTATTGAGTTTAGACAAGCACACCCGGGTTCCACAGTCTACACGCATCTCCAGCTCAGCTACATGGGTCAGAATCATTTGCAAAAAATACTCAGAAGGGCATTGATAATGACCATACACTAGTATGATGTCTCAATATATCTGCATGAACCTTTCGTACTTGTTAATGGTAGGCTACAGTACAATAGTTGTCCAGACCACAAGTTTTCTTACATATGGTCTTCAGTCACACTTGACAGGGAAGCCTTTTAATTTCTTCAGACCATCTACCACACAGGAAATCATACTGATTACAGTTCCATTGAACTGATTTCCAACTGGCAGACAACTTATCTCTTGATAAAACACCTTTTTTTCCTTTACAAACATGAATTGACAGCCACAAAAAATTTAAATTAATAATAAAAAAACCCTTCCAAGGCCAACAATGTAACAAGCACCACTAGGAATCCAAGGTGGCATCATTTGCAGCCTATTCCCACCAAATCATGGTTAGGAAGCTAGAAATAGCCCACCAGCTATTTGCAGCATGAAACTCTGCAGGTACAACACACCAAGGAAAGGTTACGGTTATCAAAATCTAGTAACGCCCACCTAACGTGAACTATTTTTGCAGGAGGTTGTCCAAGTTATCAGATAATTTTGGTGTTAGCAAATTCAAAATGCATTATATTTTGTGGATACCTTACAGATAACAAAAACATTATCATTTAACTGCACAAAAAGGAAACTGTACTGTTCTATAAATGTACCTGTAAAAAAAAAAAAAAAAATGGTTCTATAGTGAAATATGAATTAAGTCCTACAAGAACAGCTGCCTGGCTGTAAGGTTGATGATGGCTTGGTGGCATTTGAAAGTTGTGCACCAAAGGTTTCATATAACTCAGACAAGCGTGAGGTACATAGAATTTGTCTGCCCAGATCATTCGTCTGGATTACAAGGAGTCTGAGATAGTGGGGTCCAAGTTTGAGGCGTTTTACTGTAATACAAAAATGTCAAGTTTTATCCCAAATTTAAGTTAAATTTCAATTTAATCATATTGTGTACACATCTTGATATAACAAGTCTTCAAAATATCAGTCTGGTGCACACGTCAGCACAAAAACTGACCTTAAATTGCTACTGTATAATTGTTACACTATGCTATGGCACAGGAGTATCTACAGAATATTTCAATGCTAGTCATGTCAATATTGAATAGCAGATGTCAGCTGAGTTATATCATATGCACACACCATGTACCCCAAAGAAAGTGGTGCATATCCTTCATCAATATTATTAGTAGACAAATACTGTATATTTAATTAATAGGTCTCAGCATCACACACCTTCACTAAGCCCACCCAGTCTCAAAACTAATTTATTCCCTCCACATATCTTTACCATCCATCACTTTCATGTGTTACATTTTCCCATTCCCATTACACATTTATATTTGTAAGTATCTGAATGAAAGGAACTGGACTGCATAGTGACCTATGACTGACCTTTTTGATGATAATGAGTGAACTACCATATGAAGTGAACTAGATCTACATGAAAACTGTGGTGAGTGATTGTGAATCCTGAAATATGTAATTGGAAAGGAACCCAACAAATGGTAATTAGCTATTGTCAAAATGGCCCAGTGATCTTAACAAATGAAGGATATTATCACTGATTATCCTCTTTGTCATCTCGTTTCCTATGTAGCTTTGTGAAAAGATAAGTAAACACAAACTAAATCAATAACCCATGCTCTCTTATATATTATTTTAACATGCAAGAGTTATATTAACTTCCAACCCTTGTCCTTACATCTGAGGGCCATTCATCTCCATCAATAAGGCAGGGGACATAATTTTTGTATGCTTCTGTGAATTTGTTTGAGGGCTAACAAAGCTGTTTGTCTATTTGTGACAACTAGGCTAGTTACAAACATTTAAGAAACACCACCAGTTCCTACCTCATCCTGTTTTCACTTCCTAGGCATGTGAGAAGAGACCTGCCCCAAGGAAGGGAAGTCAGCAGCAGTAGGTAAAGCAGGGTTATGAGTGTCCATGTGGTGGGGGAAGTCATCAGGGAAAAGCACTTGCTTACATGCCATACATTCTGCAAACAAGGTGGTGCACCCCAGACCACCATCCACTTTCCTGTACGCTGCCAGCACCTCCTGTAGATACAAAAATATATGGGACTAATTAAGAAAATGAAAGAGAAGAGTTACTACACTTACTTTCCCTACTGGGCCATTCCTGGTAATGACAAGGCAACAACAATTACCTTCTGCTGATTAAATTGCAATTTAGCTTCTTCATGCTTGCAGTTCTACTTACTAAAAAAATATTTTAGGATCCTCATACTCAGATAATGCAAATTTCTAGTAACCATTAATGGACTAACTGCCAGTCATGTACTACCGTAGTTATTGAAATACACCTGGTCGTCCATAAACTTTGTGGTGTAATTAGTTCTTCACAATCATTCATGTAAACAGAGAATAGGCAACTTATTATTATAAAACATGAAAAAAAAATTTGAATATTATCTCAGGAGGCCTATGATGTCATCATCCAAACAGTATCACTAGTGCCCAGACATTTCATGTCACACCTACTATATACAGTAGAGTGGGCGAGTGTAATTTTAATCTACATCAATTCTGCCTTTCCTTGGCTTGCTAAACCTACCTGCTGCTTCTTTATGTCTGGGAGGAGGACTAACAGCTCGGGAAGTATGTTGAGGAAGGTGGTTGGTCCCATCACGCTGCGACACTGCCCGTAGTATGCCTGACCAGAGAGATCCCCACTCCTCAGTTGTCCTGCCAGACGCTTGAACTCAGAAAACTTCTTGTCGTCTCCTTGGCACTCGTCATGTATAGTTTTGATCAACATCTTGTTCCGCAGTTCAAAGTTTGGGGGCAGCTGAAAGGAATGAGAGGAAGCAGGAGATTTTGAGAGGCCTGGTGGTGCTGAGAGTCCTGGTGGTGCAGCTCCCTCTGATGTTGGAGAGATGGCAAACTTTTCTCCTGAACTGCTTGTGAAAGTCATGTCAGTGGCACTGAAACCTGGGGGTACCTTGGGCTTCTCAGAGAAACCTGGAGGTGCAGACTGGCCAGATTTTTTGACAGGTGATGACCAACTTGTTGTAGAAAGGAGGGATGATGGCCCTAATGATGAACTACCAAGGGAAGGAAAGGCCTCATCATTGTCTACAACAGGTGGAGGAGCAATGGGTGTCTTTAAAGTTCCTATCTTCAATTCAGATTTTTTCCTCTCTGACACCATGTCTGGAGTTATAAATTTGAGGTTAGAACTTGCCACAGGGGCCACTGATTCGTATTCTCCTAATCTTCCTTTTGACAAGTCTACCTGGGGTCCTTCTTCGTCGCTATCGTCAAATATATTATGCAAACCAATAGGTTTTTTCTTTGGTCCAGGCTTAGATTTAGCAATAACACCATTCGCTATTACATTCCCAGTTGATGGAATATTATTGTTGTTGTTATTATTATTATTGTTATTATTATTATTATTATTTTTGCTGTCAGAGGAAGAATTTTTATTTGCATCCTTCTTTTTCTTTTTGCCCTTAGAACCACCACTCACATTTTCTGAGGGTAGTGTGGGCTTAGGTACATGTTCCACTGAATTTGTCCATGCATTACTGACAGGGATGGTTAAACTAGAGCGGCCATGATAATTGCGCATGTGTGTCTGACTCTCAGGATTTGGAGCCAAGGTGGGGAAGTCCTTAGTATTGAACTTCTTGCCTGGTTTTGAAGGTGCAGGAGCTGCTGCTGCAGGGGGTCCTGCTGAAGGACCCAAAAGAGGAAAATCATTACTGAGAACTGAAGCAGTCTTAATGGGTGTGGGAACAGAAGTATGGCCAGCACTGGAACCCCACCCCAAACCCGACACCATAGGCTTGGAGGGGGCCGATAGAGCTGGGAAATCCTCAACAACTTTTCCCTTTCCTTTACCACCGGCTGTGCTCTGGAGGGTAATATTACTACTATGAGAAATAACACCAATCTGAGGTCCTGATGATACACCATTGGTCGTGGGTACAGCATTAGTGCTACTCTTAGTGCTACCAGTAGTTCTGGCCTCACTCGCTGTGGTGGGAACAGTGCGGTTATATTGTATTGACACATTGCTACTCCTGGGACCTTGAGAATCTCGTGTGGCTTTCTTGGTGTTGACCTTGAGGTGCACTGAAGTGGTGGGAGAGGTAGGGGACTGAGTGGCCGGGGATTGTGCAGCACTCACTGTCACACTGGTTGAACCTAAGGTGGGGAACTCATCCTCCATGAGGGTACTACCACCTCTTGCTCGTATAGTAAACCGGTTCTGCTGGGCTAGGTGAGTTGCCATTGATTTTGAGCCACCGCCGCCACCACCACCTACAACCTCCCCTCCTGTTGCACCGCCGTTACCAAGGGAGGGGAAGTCCTGCACACAATTGATGTCAATGGAATGTTGAGTGGCTGGGGCTCGACTATCAACCTCATCTGGTGTCTGTACATCTTCATACTCTCTCTCACGCTCTCTCCTGAAAGCACAACAAATTTAGGGTACAGTTGAAATCAAAAGTTATAACTCACAATCAGTTTACAAGTAAATGTAAATAAGATAATATCCATATTAGCACACTAAGGGATTTAGAAGCCTGAGTCTGGACTACCTTAGCCAGATCACTGAAAATAAGGAAGCCATCCCATTTCCAGTAGTGTCATGGGCGTTGGAACATTGGCAGCTTTCTCAATACACCTTTTTGTGCTGTGTGGGTGTTTTCCTTGCCAATAACACAGAAGTCTGTTGATGCTAAACATGTAATTTGTCAACATTACACATTACCGGGTACTTATTCCCCTCAAGCAGGATTTGATATTTTTCAACCTCTCTTTTTAACTTCTGACTTTGGATAAAAGTTTCAATTCCAAACTCACAATTACTTTACCAGAACAGACGCATCACTGCTAATATACAAGCAATACCTCCCATTGACCAATCCATACAACCTACCTTCCTCCCCTGCCTGACCTGCCGCCCCTGCCAGCACCCCTGCCACCACGTGTCCCACGGTCCTCTTGTCTGATGTCCTGCTGTCGGTGGTTCAAAGTGAACTCTATATCCACTGTGCGAGCCTGTCTTGCTGCCTGCTTGCTCAGGTTCTGACTGTGGTTTTGGTTGCAGTGAGCTGTCATGTAGAAGACATAGGAAAGGTTAACTGTGAGAAATATTGCTTTCATCATTGATGATCTGATACTAAATATTGTGCTATAACCCTGCTGACTCTAAACATTGAATAGATTTTCCAGGGGAAGGGTCACTTTCCCACCAAAAATGTGATATGGCAAAACAGTATTTATCAGATTGTGGTAAAAAATCCCTTTTGTCTGCACCATAAATCCTGGCAAAGTGGCAAACAGTATTCCATCATGTCCAAATCAATGCAACAGATGTAAAGGCATTCCTACAAAGTATTTAATTCCAAGTAAGCAATTATCCTTTACACCATTATCACATTTATTATACTTTATGTTCTCCACTGTATGAACAACAAAATACAAACACTATCTTGATAAGTTAAGATAAGTTACTGATTTAATGAAGAGAAATTACACTTGGTGTGCCTAAAACATTACAAACTCCTCTTTCTCCTCTCTTTTCTCTCACCTTGCAAATCCAACTTGGTGCGGAAAACTGAAGTGAAGCGTTCCTCCTGGCAATCCCCCTCCTCACAGAGGTAGTGGTCTGTCCGGAAATGTTTACGAAGGGCAGCGTAGTCACTGAATAGGGGAAAAATGAGGTATGGATTGCCAAGTGTTTATGAAGCTGCTTATGCAGGTCACTCTACTGAGTGCAGTGATAGGGAAAGTTTATCATCTATGAGCGTGAAGCAACTATGTACTAATAAAAGAAGTCTATCCTATATTCATGTGATATCTTCTCCCTCAAAATTCAAGTATATACTCATATACACACATCATAATTATAAACTTACTCATAATACTGATGAGATCCGTCAGCATCACAGAAGTGGCAGAAGAAGTGATCCCTTCGCAGATGCCTGAAGAGATCATCATCGTCCATGAAACGAGCGTCGCAGAACTCACAGAGGGGATGACCACGATGGCTGCGGTCATCTGTGTCTCCCTTACGCCTGTGCTGAGCCAATTGAGACCGTGAATACGCTCGACGTTCATGAGTGAAGATCTGCCAGTGGAAGGGAAGGTTACACAGGAATGTTATAAAAGTCTTTTAAATTAAAATTCATGTCATGGGAGTGCATCCTTTGTGGACTGAGAATTTGAGAGACATATATAAGGCTAAAAATTCACAAACACTTTGGCACAAATGAGGTACACTACAAAAACAAAGAAAAATTTATTGTAAGAATTTTAGCACACGTTTTATGCTTCAAACAGTTAATAAATGATAAATATCTTCAAGTTTCAAGGAAAAGTATGCATGAGTATAAAGTATACATAATGATACTCACCTTCAAGTTGTCAATACAAAGTTCACAGTAGAAGCGTTCATGGTACTTCCTCATGTGGTCCTTGAGATGGTTGAAGTTGCGGAATGTTGGTTGGTTGTCACAGGATTGACATCTGTGCTCTAAGAGGGAATCATACTCCTGCATTACACCCTCATTCTCAAAGAAGATTGCATACCGGCGTTCATACAACATGTTGCGAGTCCGGATATTGGCAAAGGCAGTCACTGTCCTGGTAAACACCACCTGTGTTTGTCAGAAGGAATCGATTTATAATTTACTACTAAGAAAATATCCTTATACAGTTACTGTACTATGTAATAGACATTAAAGTATTGTACCACTGTATTGTATATAACAGACATAAAGAATATTCGGTAATTATCTATTCTATTGCCGTTTTCTATTAAAATGTTTTTACCTTCTTTACCCACTAATTTATACCATTATGACACTTTTCTTCTATGGCATTTTCTCCTGATAGGGGGTATATTCAAATGGGGCATTTTGAAATTAGCCTGACCTTAACTCACCTAAACTAGACTGCAGCAGACAACCGGGACCTAAACTGGGTAAAACTACCGGGACCTAACCTTGGTAAAGTACCAAGACCTGACTGGGGCAAAATACTGGGACCTAGCCGGATCTGGAAACACTGCTACAAGACGGCAATAGTCTAGATAAATACCGAAAGTTCTAAGTTATCTTTGGTTCTGGCATTTTTGCCTACTTTTTCCAGAAAGGTACTACAGGCAGTTTTCTGCTATAACTTAATTTCCCTTCCACTTTTCTTCTTTAACTCAGCAATAAGAATTACTGCCATGGATGGAGTTGCACCTCACCTCTATCCCTATCAGGTAGGAGTCATCAATTCACGAGTACATTACTGGCCTAATTGTACCTATTCTGATTTTTTATCTTCTGATGCCACTTGTATAAATATATCTTTGTTAATATCAACTCATTGACAACCCATCATCTGATCTATGGAATACAACAACACCTTCACTCAGGTGTAAATGTCAGATTCTGTACAAGGTGTCAAGTTGCTGTCATTCTTTACTTCAAATATTCACCACAGAATACTAAACCAGGAATTGATGTGCAACTCACAATTCTAACAAGATAATTTAATCACAGCAATCTAATCTCTATTAAACTATTCCTACAAATGAAGCAAATACCAAAGTATGTACAATATTTCCCAGACCTAGATTCACCAATACGGACCACTCCATTATGTAATACCTATAATCTATAAGAAATAAGATATACTGTATACATTAACACTGGTAATAATAATATAGTACATCAATATTTTGTACTCACCTTGGACATATCTTTTCTACAGATGGGACACTCATTCCTGGCACAGAGAACCCTCATTCTGGTGGAACACTCGTAACAGACAGGATGGTCACATTCTCCTATACTGTAGATCTCCACACACCTGAAGCACACCACACACACCTCATCACCATCCTGGGCATCCTCTAATAGTCCTTTACCGCTTCCAGCCATTATTTCGGTATGATTTTGTAGTTTGTGAGGTGTAGTTTACTCGTGTCAGGTTTTCTCAGCGAACCGCCTGTGTTGTCCTCTGGCAGGAGTATAGATGATATGAACATTTGGTTGGCACTTGCTATAGATGACATAATTATTTGGCGGGTTTATAGATGGCACTGTACAGACTTTAATCCTTCTTATCGGAATTAAAATATGTAACCAGCTTTCACTTCTCTGTATATTTGGCCATATTTTTAGATGCAATTTACCATTCTTTTTATGCTGATTTTTCTAGTGTTCTATATCATATCGCTGAAAATGTTTAGAATATGAAAAATAAATTATTATATAATGACTTCCATTTCGTTCCCTCCCCATGGCCCAGCAGCAACTACTACTGTCTTCTATTTCAGTTTTTATATTTACTTTTGCTCGTGTTTGCTCACGTGCCTATATTTGTGTGGTACTAGTTATGAAAATATTTCCATGCATTTTGCCTTATCATTATCCTTTACGTTATCCTGTTTAGATCACGTAGTGGTTGCAGGAAATTATATACCCGCGCTTTTCAAAATGTGAATTGTTCAGTACCAATCGGCCTGTGTAATATATTGTGTTAAGGCTAAAATATATACCATCAGGAATTTCTGTCATTTTCATATTATGAGCAAAATCTTAACAGTAGTTTATTCGTCAAAATTATTAATAACACTTGCCTATATAGCCCCAGCATAATAGTGTATGATTGTTGCAACATACTGGGCAAGAGTACCAACAAGTATTACTCAGAGTACGATCAATACTTTCTAATGAAGAAATTCTTTACATGGCATAATTAACAAGTTAATAAGTGGATATGGCGGTGAAATGGGTGATGGATGGAGATTGTTCATTTATAATATTTAAGATCGAATACGTATATGGGCATATACGTATTCGATCCATCAAAGATCGCTAAAACTATTATAGTGATCATACAATATAATTCTACATAAATATTTCAGTAGCACTAGACCAAAAGCTATACCTTCATTAAAGATCGCCAACTATAGACAATCAAAGCCCGCTAATTAATTAAGAGGGCAAATGTTAACTATTTATAGTATACCTAAAACATATTTCATGCTAGACAAAAAAACTGAGCTAAACCAAAGCTAAAAATGATATTAATAGATAACTATGAGAATATATAGTAAAAAAAAAAAAAAATCTTCACTACTCTAAAAGTTCTCTGTATAGTCTATAATACATTTCCACTACTTATAGCCTACACATGTTTTCTGTCATTCATCTATAGCATTCACAACTTCACTATATAGGGAGTTATAGTTTTTGAAATATTTGTACACGTGAAATACAATACAGTGTGGCACTTACCTACTGGAGAATAAGCACTATATCCTAATGTAATCCTTCACTGTAGAGTCCAAGTTCTAGCTATAATATATCCTCCTCTTCCAAGAATCTAGTAGTCAGCATCCAGCTATAACTCTGCTTCCAGAATCCAGCACTCAGCATTCAATCAGCCCTTTACCTTCACTCACTATACCTGGAATTAACAGTAACATAACAAGATATCTGATGGGTAGTGAAGATGAATTGTGATGTGTGGTGGGTAGTTAAGATATGTTGTGGGTAGTGAAAATGTGTTGTGACTTGTGAGTAGTGAAGATATGTTGTGGGTAGTGAAGATATGTTGTGAGTATGGTGAGTAGTGAAGATGTGTGGGGAAGTGAATATATGCGAAATTCTCAATAATAATAGCATGAAAATAACACTGATATATGGATTTTTTTAAATAAATTTATTTTTCCTCACTTATAATTTACCATAACAAGGCAATGACAACAGATAAACAAGGATTTTTTTTATAATAACAACTGTCTGATGGTCACCTCAAAATGAAGAATAGTGAAAGGAATAAGATGGGCAACACTCCCAGAGACAAATGTCGAATTAAATTTTTGAGGTGAAGAATCTCCACTCTACTGTACAGTGTATTGTTTAAACCTGGTGAAAATGCACTAGCTTACACATTTTTCCATAATTCTCTCAAATCAATACTGTATAATAAAAAAATTCTCTCAAATCATACATATACTTGTCTGTATTCCACTGTATTGTACTTATTAATATTAGCTGGAAGGAAAATAGGGCCTATTTGACAGAGAAAAAAATATGCCATACATTATGTTCAGTGACTGATTGGATTCTGTTTTCTACAAATTGCTGTATCTCCTTAAGGGAAGCAAAATTATTTTGTTCGTGCATTGGTGGGCTAATAATTCCTCCAAACTATGCCAGGAAACAGATGACCTCAGTGTTAAAAATAAGTAATCTGTTTTGTTTCATGGCATAGTTTCAAGAAATAGCAGCCCAAAACAAATGAACCTGTTTAATGTAAAATGTTGTTAAGGCACAAGAGACGGTGAGAACTAGATAAAAATGGGAGAACACAGACAGACAATAAAGTACAGGAAAAAATCAAGGAGAAAATGGGAGACAGGCAAAGAGCCGCTAAAAAGAGAACAGAGCTGAATGCAGAGTATAGTAACTTTTACACAACTACACACTACCTGGCTAATGATAAAAGATAAAAGGATGGCCGAGGGTTCAGAAAACCTCAACATTATGTTCACACTTTTTAATTTTAAAGTTTATAATATGTAATGGAAGACTAGATACAGGTGTAATAATCCAAATACAGTGCTATACATTGATTTCATAATGATCTGGACTGTAAAGTATCTTATAACTGAACTGTAGTAATTTTGATGATGAAACTATGTGCAAATTGTGGGTATTGAACTGAGAAAAGTGTGGATATCGTAAGAAATATTAGAGAAAAAAACAGAGTAATACTGTACAGTGATATAGGTCCTGACTGTAGATAACAACACCACTCGAGAAGGAACCTTAATGACAATTTACTCCTGATACTTCATGTCACAGGTCTTTAAATTGAATGTACCAGTCACCAGGATGAGGTTGTTAATCCATCACTTTTAGTGTTTTCTGAAAGAATGCTCTGGGTCCCTTCCACCTGATATTAACCTTATAATACAATGTTTATAAAATATGGATTACTACCAATTTACCTAGTTACTAGATTGATGTTGTAATTTGTCTTGGTTTACATTTTGTGAACAAGATACCGCCGGTTTAACGTATCCAACAGTAAATTATTAAATATACAATGACTAATTATAGATACATAACAGGATATACATATACAAAGTATCAAATACTCTTAATTGCAAAACAATCCCACTGTTTGGCAAATGACGGCACAACCAACACACACACAAAATTTGTGCTTGAATGTGGCAAAACTGATAAACCTACATGTTTAACAGGGTATTGCATAAGAAAAAAGAAAAAAGGAGAGAGAACAATAATGAATTACTTCAATAAGAACTAGCACCAAGCCCAGAAGGAATATATGGCACTAATACTGACACAAGAACAGTGGAAAAGCAGCTACACAGAAAGAAGGGGGTGTGGACTGGACTTCAAAGAAATACTAAATACGAGTCAAAAGACACATGTGGGTCGTGTAGTACATAAGGAAATTGAGGGATTCACTAAGGTCAGGTTGGGACGACCAAGGGAAAAGAGAAATGGGAGAGCCAACCAACAAGCAGTGTGAAGCAGCTTGTCCCACCTAGAGACAAAGAATGTATACAGTATCAGATGTGGCATAAACACTAACAAAGGGGGTTAAGTAAAAAGCCCCAAGCACCAAAGGTAAGCTGTGATGGCAACCAGAATCCAAGCGCTGAAGAACAGAAGGTAAAGCAATTGCATATGCCTGATGATCTTAGTCAACTTTTCAGGACCATTTCGAGGCAGAGAAAATTATGTTGTCTGCAACCCACAGGAAAAAAAAGATGATGACAGGAATACAACCCTAGTGTCAGGCAGCTTAAACCATAAGGCACAAACTTGTGATATAAAGAAATGTAAACTAAATGAAGCAACAAAGAATAAGAAAAATCAATGCAAGTCAGCATACAAAAGTGTCAGGCCATTGAGGGTATTTGGGACTAAGATGGTACAAGAAATCAGACAAAGATCAAAGGCAACACATCAGAAAGAAAAGTTCAGTAAAATATTTGGTATCCCCAACAAATCAATGAACATACTGTAAATTTGTCAAATAAATATCATACAGTATCATAATTAGTGCAGTTCCATAAGTCATTCATTATATAAATAATCAAATGTTTGGAAGTGTCTAGAAATCAAACTATAATATAAGTAATTTCCCTAAATAACAACATAACTAATGTGGTTCCAATATAATTATGTGTATAAATGCTTTGCATCCCCAAGGAAAAATACTCTAATTTTTACAATAATAAATACCATTATTAATGTAGCTCCACAGATTTACAACTACATTTAATGTTTGGAATTTGTATTAAAACAATGAAATACATTTTCGAAAGGATTTAAATTACAGTATAGGGAGAATGACTTCTGGAATATTTAACATATAGTTCACTATTATTAACATTATCATTATTATTACTATTAAAATTATTATCATAATTTGATTATTTATAGTAATAGGGACATAAATAATAACTTTTCATATATGAACACAATAAAACAATGGGTGATCTGTACACAACAATGTTATATAGTATGTACAAACTATGTATATATTGAACACTCTTGAATAAAAATAACTATATTAGGCCATTCTGGATATAGGTAGCATCGGAGAGCAAGATAGACATGATACCTCGTAAAAGCGTACATGTGAAAGAATTACTCTACATAATCTATGTGGCATGAAACCAGCTGGGAGGGGGGGGGAAATATAAAATCACCATTTGAGGTAGAATTTTTACAGAGAAGATCTCATTCTTGTTCTTTTTGTCGTCAACAGAGAAAGTTTCCTTGAGATATGCTATTACCACTTCCTTCTCAGATGTGCATACAATACTTCATAATGATGATCTGCCACTAATCTTTCATCATTTATATATGTAGTAACCTTATGGCAAAAGCTTGTCTTGAAGCAACATTGCTATTTCTTAACAAATCTTTCCCAAATTTGGCATGGAGGTCCAACATGCATCCCATAATAATGCATGAAGTAAGAAAACCCGGTTTTGATCTCCTGGGGTACTAGCCAGAAAGAAAGAGCATACTGTTCACAAATTATGCTCTGTAACTACAGTACAGTACTTCATCATCAAAAATGCAAAACAATTATTACTTGTTTTCAATTTTTCACCTCTAAGAAAAGCTCCACTTCAAATGGTGTTATCTATAATACTGTACATGTTACCTACACCTTTCTAAATTACATTTGAGGCACCATATGCTGGGACTGTCCAAACTCCACAATCATACTCACAAAGATAAAACTTAAAGGTAAAACCAACTAGGAAAATATATTTTCAGTCTTTGTGGTGCTTGGGTATCTCCATAAAGTAGTACAGTATTTAAGGTACAGTCTGTGTTTTCCTCAGGCCAATAGTAAATGTTCATAGCTGATACTGTATAGGCTAACCCTGACTGGTTGAAGACTGCCATCTAGGAGTGAGAAGTCCACAACAGCCAGTTACACACATATTGTGAAGGGAAATGTGTTTTGGTCAAAACATAACACCCTGGGGTTACAAGTCTTTCATCAGCCAATGGTTGACATTTACTATTGGCCAGAAATAAAATAGACTACACTACTGTAACTACTAAGTGAGCAGTGGTTTATGACAACAAAATGCAAATACCTTAACTTGAGAAAGTTCTGGTGAAAGTCCATAAATTGGTTTCGACTAATTGGCCAAAAAAAAAAGTTTAATCTACATAGTGATTAAATACACTACAGTGTATAGAGACATGTTCATAGTGTATAGTTATGCTATGCAATGAAACGTAATTCATATATTTTGCATAAAACTGTAATGTTAGGTATTCACAACTACTGCACTAAACTAATCACTAAACACAGAAGCCACACATGTGAATTGAGTATATACAAGTTGATCATTACTAAATTAGGCACAGTGCTCACTTCTGGGTAATTATAACGGATATGCTACAGTATGCTTGATAGTCGAATACAATATACCAGATACAGCTGCATCATGTTCTGTATCCACATATCTGTAGAGCTTTCCTGGGAAAACACTGCAGATGCTTTGGAGAATAAGGAAATAAATTACACCCGTGCTACGAAGCATTGAGAGCTGCTTAATTAATTTGTTTTGGATTGTATAGTTAGAATTTGCTCCAACTATAGATTTATGTATATGTATAGGTACAATACATTATGCATATACTGGTTCTGATTACAATGAACTTGAGACACAGTTGATAATTCAGCATTTTTCATGAGTGAAAGCTTACATAACCCATGTCTGTGAGTGCTGTTCTTTGACGAATCAGAATTGGCAGTGGTGGTTTGTTGGCAAGAAAAATATTACAGTACATGTTCGTAAATCTCCCCCAAATTCTTATACTGACACTTTTTTTGTAGAGAAAACAACAAATTGGCAATAACAGACTGGAGAGTGGGGGCCGGTACCATACCCTAACACTTATAACGTGAGGTAGAAGAGAGTGGTTACCTCATACCAATATATTTCCCCACAATCACAGAAATATCAGACAATCTGTGTGAAAAAGGCCCATATTTTGGCCTTGGTACAACAGCGCCCTTTGACTTAATTTTATTAATACACTTTTCTAGGTAGAGTCTGTCCTGCTGCACTATGGAGCTAATACAGAGTTCTACCAAGACATTGCTAAGGATTGGTACAACCAGGTTCAGTAATACAGTACCTGTATCATTGGAAAGTACAATATGCATCATTCCCTATCTACTGTAACTCAACTTATCAAATATATGACAAATAGTTATCAATATTGGAACTGTCAGGCATAACTGCAAAAATTATACAGTACATAGCCTACAGTAAGATTCACACCACTATGACTCCAAATTTGTATTGTGAATGGACAGTCAATTTATCATAAGGTACTGGTACAGAAAAAAGTTTACTGGTTCCCTAAAAATTCTCATATAATAAAGGTCTTGCAGCTTTAGACATTATACACAGTGAAGTTTTTAGTAAGAGAGGGAATACAATAGTACATAATGTTTACTTTGCCAAAAATTTACATGACTGAGTTTGTCATGATGAACCATTGAAAGGCGTGGGGAGAATTAAACTTATATCTACAACAGTACTTAATAGGGTATTGAAATCCTGAAGCAATTGCCATACAGGTACAAACCCACTGCAAAATTTGCAACTGAGAATCTATAAATATGTCATCACAGAAAAGAGTAAAGCAAATGTTAGATTTGTTACTATTCAACTACTGTACTCATATTACTTGAGAGAGTCATGCACCACTGCTATGGTCAAATTTAGCATTTCTTCATAAGCAAACCATTATAAAGGTCCAATGACTTGACAATGGTGAAGAAATATCACTTGAGTATCTTCATTGCTTCATAAGTTACAAATGCTTAGTATACAGTTTGGAACATTTTTGGTTGTTTTTTTCTATTCATATACATAATAGTCTCTTTTATTCAAGTTTTTTCAGTTGTACAGTATACAGCCCGGCAATAATTTTAAGTGTATTTTCATCATTCTGGTAGTGTCACTTTACTCTCTCCAGTAATATGTTACATAAAATACATCAGTTATAACTAAGAATCCTCTGTCTGTCTTTGAAAATTACTTTCCTTTCTACCTTGTGCTAAAATTTGAGCAAGGTTAGTGTGCAAGTGCATAAGTGAGTATTAGGACCATATTCAAGAACAGTGGTACAATGAACAGCTTGGTTTCTCAGCCAAACAGATGTGTATTTACTTGAATGTTGGTATAAGATTGTATAACAGAAATCAGGTTATTAGGAATATTGCTTTATCCACTTTAACATAATCCAATATTTTTACTGCAATTAATTTTACTCCAGCAAAGGTTACATGATTGATCTCACAAGTGGAAAGCCTCTCAGACCCAAAGGGGTTAAGATTACGCTATGCTTAATAACACAGACATGCAGTATAATTTCTTACTCTAGGGAAGACAATGTTAGTTTACTTTATACCACATTTCTATACACTAAAGTACATAATTCATTCACAATCAATAACTTCTGATACATTCTAAAGCTGCGGGCATACGTCATCGCTGTTACTGAAATTGGCCCATATCACAGTACTGTGCTTAGTGTCTTATGACCATGGCAGGATTGTGAGTTACACCCTGAGATCCACAGGCCACATCATTTACAACCTTTAGATAACTTATCAATATCAAGGATACTTGACTTCTCAATGCCAAACATGACTGAAGAATTGGCTGTATTCTGTACAGTCATGTAAATCTCATGTGCTAGAATACAAGTAACAGTAATTTGAACACACAACAAAATATTAAGAGCTATTAAACCCTGATGTAGATGAGGCACAAGAACAACTAAAATGCACTTAAGAGGAATATCACTAATATGATAGCTGAAGATATTTCTGCCGACAGCATTTTTTCATTATAGAAATTCAAGTTAGGATTCAAGCAATGCTGATGGCAAATATTAAAGCAAAGCATTGCGAGTTTTTCTGGCTGGTTACAGATAATTATCAGATAAAACATTGCTGAGAATCTGAAAAAAGAGGCATTCAAACAGTTAAAGTAAATATTTCCTATTCAAGAGTGTAACTACAGCAGTAAAATTCATTACACTGATCAATCACAATGACACTTCACCCCTACTTCCTTCCCACAGATGCTTTGTTACTATCCAAGTACAGTATTTCAGATAATATCTGTAACACTCTAAAATTTCTTTATGCTGCACTGCAATGAAACATACTAAAAGGCAAACTCCCTGAAACTTGTTTTGTAACAATGGCAGACAAAATGTTGATGTTGATCCAGGCTCCTAATCAAAACATCTTGTTATTATTTGGTTGCATGTTGTCAATTCATGCCCTCTATTTTCATGTTATCTGATTCTTTTTTCCTCCCATTTTCTTATTCCATAATTTCAATTTACATTTTTTCTTCTATTCAGCCTTCCTCTTATCTTTGTTCTGGTTTTGCATTCTAATGATGTTCCAGTTGACTCCTTCCACTGAGAAAACAAGAAGCAATGGGCTGGGAGTGTACAGCGCTTCTGTACTTTTCTTACGGTCAGTCATCAGTTCTCTAAAGTTGGCTGACTACTATCCACTCCTTTCAATATAATATATTACTATTCTTATTTTCTGGCTTCTATTTACAGTATATACACCTTCCTTCTCCCTCCCTTTTCCCCTTTCTATTCTTTCGTCCCATATACTGTACAATTATATATCACAATTGACAGCATAACCATATCCCTACTCACCCCTTTCTATTTAATTTCCTCAACTCACTAAAACACCATTTAACTCTTCCTCTGCTCACATCACTCCTATATACCCTTTCTTCCCTCCCTAATTTTTTCATGTTCCTCCTAAATTTCCTAAATTCCCTCTACAATGTCCTTATTTCCCTCCTATTTCAGTATAGTACGTCCCACCCTCCCTTCTTCAATGTTTCCTCTTTTATCCCCTGGAGGGGGTTTGCATGCAGAGTTGTAAGCTACTCTAAGGATTTTTACACCCCTTTAGTCCCAAGTCAATCCTTTTCAGCTTTTTAACTGTCCCTTCTTTCCGTTATTTTTTTTTTTTTTAATTTTGCTTGCTGTTCTTCCTCTTTATCTCCTCTTTCCATATTGCAATGTCACTATTTTACCCCCAGCCTTATGAGAGACCAAGCCTGGTAGACAGTAGCCAAATCATTCTTTCATTCATTCCCACGTTTATCCTTTCTTCCCTATGGTTTCAATAAATATTTTTTCAAGTTCATACTACCCTTTCATAATGATTACTCCAATTATAAAAATTTTCACTTCTCCACATCCCCTTCACAATGCTGCTGCTGCACTTCTTTAGAAAGTCTCCTTGGGAAATTAGATGATGATGAGGAGGAGGCAACAGAAACTAAAGGGGCAGCTGGGGTGGTAGTAGTAGAGGAGGTTGAAGGTGGGGGGAGGTCAGGGCACAGATCACAGTAAACAGGTGGATGGTCACTGACTGCCCCGCCCCATCCCCAGCCACATGGTATGGCCATATGATGCAGGCCTTCCCTCACCATGCCCCAGTGACCTGTAACACAAAAGAGTAACTTTTCAATATACGGTGCAATGTAACTTCAAGGAAACCAACATTAAACTTCAATGACAAAGAGAAGGCACAGTAATTTCCCTGTACTGTGCTATAGCTCCACGTACCTGTGTAAGCAGCCCTGATATGAGGGTTAAGCCATATGTTATCATAGCAGGTAACAGCATCACTGCCACTATCACCTACACTGTTGTCACTCTTGCCTGCATCACCCTTTGTGTCCGCCACTACTATGCTGCTATAGGAGGAGTCTCGCAGCACATCAAAAGCTGAAACAAGTACCCCTTGTCAGGTATATTACTGTAGTAGCTCACTGGCTTACATAGTGTTTTGTTAATACTCTGCATGTTACTGATTATGATATCATGGATGTAGATAATTTTCCATTAAAAGTCAATAGTTATTTTCCTCACAACACTTACCAGCATTATCGGAACTCATGTTGAAATCACCCAAGAGAATAATATTCTTCTCGTTGATTAGCTTCTGTTTGAGGGCAGTGACCAGAGGTGTGAGTTGGCAGGGGTTGGTCTTGGTCATCTCTCTGGTTCCATTCCCTTCTACTCTGGTCTCTTCTCTTCTGTTGATGTCCTTAGATGTAGATGCTTTCCTCTTTTTCTTGCCGGAGTCCAGTGCATCAATGTGAAGGCTCACCACCACAAACTCATAATCAAAACACTGAAAAAAAATTGATGAAATGGAATACCAATTGCAAAAAAAAAATTGAGTATAGCCAATAAGATATAATGTAACATCCATGTCCCATACTTACTGCAATTAATTATACACCCAACCCCAACTGACCTTGAAGTATCCCAGGAAAGGCTTCCTAGCTGGGTGGTGGTGGTGGTGATGATGATGATGATTGTTGTTGTGTACAGAGAGTAGTGAGGATGAGAGCATCTGTAGTCCATGTTCACCATTGTAAATAAAGGCAGCATACTCAGTGCCCTGTGGGAGGAATTGACTTTCAATCCCAGGAATAGGATGGCTTTTCATCAAATTGGCATATCAGGTTTCCTCTTTTTTACTTAGGTTCCAAATGAAAGAACTAATACATTCATATTTGAATATCAAACATATACACTTTAGCATGTCTAAATATTGCTGAAAAACACATAACTCTTCAACGGGTGAGGAATCTCCTAATGAAGGTGGGAAAAATAAATAAATAAGATGCAAGTTTAGAGACATCAATACAGATCATTTTTGCATTGGTGTTTCTTATCTTCAAATTGCCTACTTCACGCACCTTACAGATACGTGTAGCTACAACTGACCTGTGCAATACGTCCGGCAGGCTCATCCGACACCTGCCATCGCCACTCTCCCCGAGGACCCCCCCACTCACGTACTCTCCGCAAGGTACCCTGATTTAGTTCACTGCAGATCTGGAAAAACATATTCAAACCCTTAGTTAATGTATAAACATCATCATAACACACATTAACATCATCAACCAATGAATGAATATTGTCATCATACACATCCATTATCATATCTACTGGTAAAATTACTATAAAATACTCCATAAAAACACACCACTATTTCATATCTTGTGTGTTTCTGTATCCATGACCATAAATCTACAATACATGCACATTTTCAACTTGACACAATGAGATTTAATGAACCAAGAATTCTTCAAATTTACAGTGAAAAAAAAAAAAAAAAAAAAAAAAAAGTTTTAGATTACATGGATGGATTAATGCCAGATGGTCAACAATATCACAAGAGAACTCCATTTGTCTAAGGATTAAAATGTGACTGACCTTCTCAAGAACATCCCTGCTGGCCACCTCCTGCAAAGCCAACACACTGAAGCCGTTCTCCAGCACCGTCCGACACACCACCTCCAACACTCCCAGGTTGCTGATCTGTACACACATTGACACACTCAGTTCTCAATTACATCAATTCATTTGCATACTGGTCACTAATAATTTTACTCTACAGTATTTAATTTCTTATATCAATTTTTTTACAGGAGCAGATAACACGAGGCATTAAAGTAACTATCAATATCATATTTATTTGTCACTGCTGCATCATATTTCTGTTTGTTATATTTATTGGTTAATTTCATATAACTTAGACTATTCATATAATTACAGTAAGTTGATGAATTAACAGTAGTAAACAGTTGCAAACACTATACAAATAAATAACTGTGAGAGACTGACCTTCTCGCATGTGAGGCACTGAAGATTCCAAGTGGCTATTCTGAAGGCTGGCCGTCCTTGGTAGCGTCCACTGAACACCGACCCCACGATGGGACGCTCTGACCTGAACCATGACAAAGATGTTCAATTACAAGCCTGTGACATAATTATAACTGCTAGTATATCCAAATTTATATAAAAAGAATAAAGCTCCTCACTATGAGTTAAAAGAAATCAAACAAATTATTGTACATGTACATTAACTGTTGCTGATATCAGTAGCTGATTTTCAATGTGAAAACTTCTTTTTAAGTTATGGTAGTTTCTCTCAGGTAACTTCTATATCTTTATTGGCCATATGAATGAAAAGTCATTGATTAGCTGATAACATCAACCAACCTTAATGAAAGAAGTTCAAATATATCAGCAGTGAAGTCAATGGAGACCCTGGGTGACATGCTCTCACTATTATCAAGTGGCAACCGACTGCTGCACTCCTCATTCAGTGGGGCTGAGTATGTACGTCGGTGACCTATATATAACAAATATAGCATTAATGTCAGAATATTAACTTCATTATCATTATCAATACACATTAACTCCCCTTTCAAGACCACAAAATTCTCATTTCCCCCCAACAAGTACAGTACACACATATATAACAAAGTTACTGTTACCTCTCCTGTCTAATGGTGAACTTAAAGTCCTTAAAATTTAAAAAATTTAAATACATAGCTATCTATTCACAACACTTTCTTCCAATTCACCATCACACAGGAGGGGCAACATGACTTTTGACTGTTCAGGCCTCAAGGGCTCGGGGCTGCACAGCCAGACAGCTTGAGGAACTTCAACAACAACAACTGTAATCATAAATATACACTAACCATGGTTTTTGGACTGGAAGGCGCGTTGAGTGTAAGGGTAGCGAGTATAAGAGGTGATGGAGATGACATCACTGGGGGCTGAGTAGGGAGATGGGATAGGACTGTTGACACTGAGGTACACCTTCAGCAGGCTTAGCACTCGTGAAGATACACCTCGAACTTTTACCAACTCTTCCATTGTACGGAAAGGACCCTTCCTCTCCCTGTTAATGAGTATACAGTAGACTACTGTAGTTTGTTTACAGTACTTCCTCATCATATTATATTACATCACAATATGAGACAAAGGAAAAGAGCTATTTTTCAGCTTCAGTAACCCATTAAAGGCAAATTCTCATGAAAGACTGAGGTATCAGAACTATGGACACATAGAAATGCAGCCAATGTCACTTGTCACTGTCATTCTGAGTGTATCCAACTTGAAAACTGTTATTATCATGCTACTCAGAAACATCCAGGAAGATTCACAAGCCTCATATCATCCATTATCTTACCCAAGGCAGGGTGAACTTAGAAGCTTACATTTCACTACACTAATAGCAAAACATTAGCAAACTGACCTGTATTCTACTATGTTAGCAGCCATTTCCTGTGTCATGCCTCGCACAGCCATCAATTCAAAGATGGAGGCATGGTTGACGTTGAGTGTGCGGGGGGGAGGGGAAGGCCTGGGCAAGGGCTGGGATCTGTGAGACTTGCCAGATTCACAACTTGGCAGGGAGTCCACACTCTGTGTCCGTGATGAAGACTGACTGCACAGGGCAAAAACACAGCATAAATTCTACATTGTGGTGGAGCTGGTAATCATGCAAGATAATCAAATATTTATTAGAGGTAAGATAATAATTGAATACATAAGTACTACTTTGGAAACAATAAAGCTAGAAAAAAAAGAACATACATTATTATATCCCTCCATCAAGGGAGGATACAGCTATGAAAACATATCCTACGCTTAGGGATGTGTGAAGTAAAACTAAATAAATATTAAATGTGATGTAAAATAGTATCATACAAGATTAAATCTTTTTATAACAGTTTCCAATGTGGTTGTTAGCAATAGGCTAATTTACTTATCCTAACTTTTAACAAACATCTCACACTTGAACAGTTACTACCAAACCAACTCAACCCACCTGGATGATTTACGACGGGCATCCCCCACAACCACATCAGCCCGGAACCTCTGGAGCCGGGCCGCCCCAACTCCTGACACCAGAGCCAGGTCCTCCACTCGCCGGAAGCCTCCAATGGCGGCACGGTACTCGACTATGCTGTGTGCCATGGAGCGTGTCACTCCATCCAGTGTCATGAGCTCCTCTTCTGCTGCTGTGTTGATGTTTAGATAGTTGGTCTGCAGTGAGAGAACTTGTATCAACACCTTTCTACATACTATACTTTTAACAGCAGACCTCAGGAAGAGCCTGAGTAATGATTAAAAGGTTGATTAAAGGAGGAAGTTTGATCCTAACACTATGCAAGTTGCTGTAGATGCATGGTAGGGTTTCTTATGACTGAGATAAAAATACAGTCTGCAGAAGGGAGTACATTATAATAAAGGTTTTCTGCATTATACTGTCGGGGTATTAGCAACCCATTCCTTTCGAATACAGAGCCACTGCATCACGCATGTTACCTCTGATACTCTTTTCAATATTTACACAGCCCCAAGTCACTCTCTATCCTCACCTTGCCATCAAAATCTATGAGGTTGAAGGTGGCTGAGAGGTCCTTGTTTTTTCGACGCCTGCTGAGCCGGTTAACCCAGGAGTTGGTTGAGATGGAGGAGCGGTGGCGTCGGGAGAAGGACTTTGGGTGGTTGGGGGTGGAAGTGGAGGAGGAGGCAGTGGTGGTGTCTGAGGTGGAGACTGGAGGAGAGGGGGATGCCTTACCATTTTCTACTGGAATAATTAAAGATATACAGTATTATGAATGAGTGATGCCTTGTGCACTTCTCTCTGAGTACACATGACTTTATATTTTCAAAAGGAAAGCACTCCTCAAATACAAAGGCTACAGCACTAATTGCATCACATCACCTTACCTCTGTGCGAGTCAACAGCATCAGAGGGAGGAGGGGGTAACTCCCCGCTCGTACACTGGCCCATCCTGCTCCTAAGGGCTACCCACTTTCCCTGGAAAGAAATAATAGTTACTGGGTAGAATAGTATGTCAATTCCCGGATACTTAATGTTTACTTAATGTACAAAACAGTATATTAAAACCATTTACATGGCTTTGCTGATGTATTGGAGACTACTGATTCTTTCAAATTATGTCACAAAACAACAGCTATAAAAAAGTTACCTTCAACTTGGAAATATCTGTACCATCCAATTCATCAACAATATTTTAATCTGTTAAAAACTATAGGGTTAGTTTCTCAACAACTGGTGTGCACAATAGCATTACCATGATTACAGTACAGTATACTTATAAGCGTTACTGGTAATTGTGACTCACCTCGTATGACTGCCAACCCTGGTTCTGAGTGCAGGTTGTGGACAATTGAGATCTCTCTAAGACTGGTGGCAGTGAGATGAGCCTGGAGAGTGGTGACAAGTTTACAGTAAGGCAGTGGTGGGTAGTGGTAAGTGCGGGAGGAAGGGGAGTCAATCATCTTGCCATTGCTCTCCTTCGCACACACTAAGAGGGACCTGTCGAGAGACAGTGAATGAGTGAGAAAAAAAATAAATAATAAGATTTTGAAAGTACTGGTATGTTTATGAATTGGAGGCTCCTTATTTCTTCAAACAATGCAATTATAGATCAGATTCTTGGTACAATTTATGTAAATCAGTATTTTATATTTAAGTGATATTTTGTCCCCCTTTCTGCTTGTATCTGTTCATTTTTCTGACCACGGCCTTGAATGGAAGCATGGAGTCTTGGAGCCGCACCCCAAGATAAGAGAAATGTTGGAGAGGAATCAAATAACTACTGGTAACTACCTTTCGTGAAGTGGCTGGAGTGGCTTGCAAACCTACACAAGCTTATTTTTATATCATATCTATACAATATAGTGTACCAGTACATGATCTAATCTGGAATTTGGTTATCACTTTATTCACTATACCATACCAAGTTATAGTTATGATCACTACTAAAAACCCTGCATAATTACAATGAAGATTGTTGACTAATGGGTTCACAAAGGAATAAAAATAATTCTAAAAATTACTATCAGCACAGAAATAAATGGACAGATAGTGATTAAGGCATTGTGTGCATTTATCACCAATTAATACACTTATAAAAGTAAGCAATATAACAATAATTTTGACACAATAAATGGAACCTCTTTTGTCTCACAGTTCTGATGTGGTACCATTTTCTCAATACAAAAAGATATGTCTCTAACCTCCAGCTGGAAGTAAACTATCAGTAATACCCACAACAAAAGACTGCCAGTCCCTTCAACGCACCATTAGCTACACCTTATCATCTTATCTCTTATCTCTCTATCTATAACTTCAGTCTATGGTCTTGATCTCAAAGACTACTATACCTAACATTTCCTGTCAGCTGACACAAGCACTGATAGGTATGAAGTATGAATGAACTGCAAAATACTTTTTAATATCAATGTTATCACTTAGCCTAACTTACTTAACATCATCATGACAAGGATAGTAAAGGAATGAGCAAATAACTGAAAATTAGTACAGTATATCTCTGATAATAAAATAAACAGGTATTTATTGAAAGAATTGCTGTTTTGTAGCATTGTTGCCTGATCTGGCTAGGTCCAAGTATTTTGACCCGGTCATTTCCTGTACTTTACCACGGTTATTTCCAGGTAGTTTGCCCATGTTAAGTCCTGTTAGTTTGCCCAGGTTAGGTTCCTATAGTCTGCTGTGGTCTAGGTTAGGTTAGGTAAGGTCAGGCTAATTTCAAAAAGCCCCATTTGATTATCTTGGAAATGGGACATTTGTGGAGGAAATCCCATAGAAGAAAATAGTCTTAGAATGATCTAAATAAGTTGGTAATGAAGGTAGAGAAACCGTACGGGATAACGGGAATTCTTTCAATATTTACCAAAAAATATATAACACAATATACTCATTGGTTAGGTTTATGGGTTTGTCCTGAGTTTAGAAATTTCCATTTATATTTACTCCAATCCAGAGTTTAGAAACTTCCTTGTAATTGCTCCAATCCACCTTGAGACAACATTTAACTTGATTTGAACTCAACTCAAAAGAGAATTGGCCCTAATTTGATTTGTCTAGGTAAAAATGTTACATATATAATAAACATCATAATATCACTCTCTGTCAACATTCATTCCAAACGAGTCCACGTGAATTACAATAATGTTTATCACAGATGGTAGATAAATAAAATAAGGTGAAAGCTTCATTGGACCCTGACACACAAACATTCCAAGACAAGATACACACACAGACATCCCGTGACCTCATATACACACACATACACACACACAACTCATTAACACACACACACACACACACAATACCGTAGAAAGATGGTGTGTGTGTGTGTGTGTGAAACGTTAACATCAAGAAAAAAAATAGTCAATACTAAAGTTATTATAAGTGAAAAAAAAATAACATAAACACAACAAAATACTCGAGTCAAGATGCCATCATAAACTCTTTTTTATGTGTTGTGATAAAAATAATAACCCCATAACAATAACATAATGAATAATAACACAATGAATGAATGAATGATAGGGACTGACTCACATTTAGTAAGTTAGGACGGGGTAGGATGAGAAGGGAAGGAGTGATGAGGGAAGATGATGAGGAGCAGCAGGAGGCGTCATCACACTCTCACCCACCATTATTGTTTTGGTACTGGTCAGTGTTGCCACCTCCACACTCACTCCCTCCCAGGTTTGGTGTGTTTGGTGAAATTTCCCCATTTTCTACATCACAATTTCCCTGTTTACCTCAAGAATTCCCTGTTTACACCACCACCACCACGTACCCCTCCTTCCATCCACCAAGCCGTCTGTCTCCCCCTCCCCTCCTTCTCCTTCCACCCACCAAGCCGTCTGTCTCCCCCCCCCCCTCCTTCCACCCATCAAGCCGTCTGTCTTCCCCTGTGGTCTTCCCCCACCTCTCCCCCTTTCTCCGACCCGAATACGGAAGATGAAGCTTTGCCGATTCGAAATGTTGTCTTGTATTTGCACATGAGCTGACACAAGTGAAGCGCTGATGCCACGTTAGCCACGTTAGAGTGTACACTCTACAAGATTTCCACCTGCTGGACCACCCCCCCTCACTTGGCTTGGCTATATAACGTGGCAACAGCGTTTCACTTGTGTCAGCTCATGTGTATATAGCCTACAAGACAACATTTCGAATCGACAAAGCTTCATCTTCCGTATTCGGGTCGGAGAAAGGGGGAAGGGGGGGGGGAGACAGACGGCTTGATGGGTGGAAGGAAGGGTGGTGGTGTAGAGAAGAGGAGTCACATATGTTAATGCAACGACAGCCATTTTAATGTATTTATTATCATATTAGTAATGTGTTCTCCCCAAGCAATAAAAAATTTATTTACATATATTCATTTTTGAAGACACACCTGACTACACACTTGAACACCAAACATAGTTTACTTCATCTCTCATTACGGACAACAAGTAACCTGCTCTAGCTCTTCGTTTCTCTCTCTCTCTCTCTCTCTCTCTTGCTTCTCAGTACACACACACACACTATCACTCTAGCACCTCGTTTCTCTCTCTATATATATATATCTTGTTTCTCAGTACATACACCCACACACACATTATCAGGTTTGGTATAAAGCCGTGACGATGCATATTATCTGTTGTTATATATGCGTTTATCAAACATTGATAACCGTGTCAAAGTAATATCATTATCACCTCATAATTATATCTGGGGTTGTACAAAATTATAATGATAAACTACTATACTATTACTACTACCGATAGGCTACAACTACTACTACGACTACGTACTACTACTACTACTTCAAATACAATAACAAAAATTCTACTCTTATGACTATCGGTACTACTACTACTATTCATTATCCCTCTTTCTCTTCCCAGATTCCTCCTCCTCCTCTTCTTCCTTAATTCCTTTCTTCCTTCCGTTCTTCCATCCTTCTCTAGTGTTGCAACATTTATATAGCCATCGTATGTTTGTGTAGATATGTGGTGTATTAATTTTGTCTTGAGTTACATACGAACATAAGAATTTAGGGAACTGCAGAAGGTCTGTTGGCCCAGTTCTTGGCAGCTCCTGATTTAGACCCATCCTTGTGAGTCCATGTATGTATGTAGGTATGTATGTTGGGTCCATGTATCTGTCCAACCTATTTTTAAAGCCATTCAGTGTTTTTGTATTTACTATCTCTCTTGGAAGCCAGTTCCACTTATCCACTGTACTCTATTCCCAAACCAATGTTTTTTTATTTCGAGTCTAAAACGGAATTTTTCTAGATTGAATCCGTTTGAGAGTGTTCTATCTTGTCTACTTACTCTAAATATATCTTCCTTAAGTCTCCTAAGTTAAACCCTTTCATCCATTTTAATACTTCAATCATATCACCTCTCACCCTGAGTTTTTCAAGTGAATGCAGGTTCAGCTTTTTAAATTAAGGAAGATCATGATAGGCACGTGTCATACTCGTACAATACTCAAGGACCTATTCAAGAACATTCGTGGTGCATACGATGGAGTGGTACCGGTACGATGACTCAATTATTTTTCTATGGAGCCATCGTACCGGTACCATACCATCGTCTGCACCACAAATGTTCTTAATTTAAGACAATATGGCCTTCAGTTGAAAAGAGCGCCCCCAACATGAGTCTCTCTCGGAGTTGGTCCTCGGATCCCACAGCCTCCCAGGGACATAACTTTACTTCAGTGTGTCTTGCGCTGTGGAGGTGGGTGGGTGTGCCTGTCCTGCCTCTCTCACTTGGCTGTCTCTCGCTCCTCGTACACTCGCTCTGATTTTAAAGTGCAAACAAGAATATGGTGGTCATTTACTAAGAAAGGTTTCTGAGTGACTACTTGTGTAAAAATTTAAATGAAGAATGACTATTTAGCCTATAATGGAATTGTAATTAATTAATAACTTGCAGTAAATGAGTAATGTCTAGAAAATTATTAGGCTATTCGCTCAAGGTGTAGTAAGTATTTTTGTTGTTAAAAATGAAATACCAATATACTAACCAATTTTGAAACACAACGGTGCAACATTTAACTGGATAGAATATAATACTGAATGTTTTGCAGCTGATTACAGTCTTACTTGACTAGTATTGAATTAAACAATTGATGATACAAAAATGTAACGGAAAATAACGGATAGAAAAATGTAACGGAAAATAACGGATCCCACATTAATTTGCATGAAAATGGCGCATGTACAGTGAGAACGCTGATGTTAATTAAAGTTATTCAGAAAAAACATAAATTAGGATTAGCAGGCCTAACTTAGACTAACAAATAGCAACATCGGCAGTCTACTTAATATTATAATTACGTTTATTTCCAAAGTATGATATTAAAAAGTGGACCTACATTACCAATATTTATGCAATGCTGAAAATTTGAATGTGTGAACGATATAATACTGGTACGTAGGCTACTGGTATATACATTACATTACACTGAATATTTATTGGATATAGGCTATAGATAAAAAAAGGAGTGGTAATCTCTACGTAATAGTACAACGGTGTGTGCCATCAAATAGAAAAATAAGCTAATTAAGTTTTGGATGACCACTTTTCAGGTGAATGAATATAGGTAGATATACTTGTGTAAAAATTATAAAGTGCGTCACCATCTACCACATAGGCCTACAACCAAAGTGTATACAGTTTGTTCCTGTGTGCGTGTGCTGTAGAACCACCATTAAGTTCAGTGCTATTAATAATTACGGCCTATACCTTAAAGCTGAGATTGCAAATATTAGAAATTGTCTTGTTCGTCTTGACCGGAAGCCAGTAATTTAACCCCT
Source organism: Petrolisthes cinctipes (assembly GCA_033782935.1). NCBI lineage: Eukaryota > Metazoa > Arthropoda > Malacostraca > Decapoda > Porcellanidae > Petrolisthes > Petrolisthes cinctipes. The sequence continues at coordinate 42,023 of JAWQEG010003175.1, forward strand.
CAATATACGAACCTGAGACACCTCTCCCTTTCAATTTTTTTATTGTTAATTTTTCATCATCTTTCCTTCGTGCTTGCTTGCTTGCTGTTGTCCATTCACTCCACCTCTTCATTCCATCCTTTGTGGTGTAGGTCTTGTAAGTTCAGTGCCGTCTCCTTTCTACCCTTTATGAAAAATAATCAACCACCACCACCATCATCAACAACAATAGCAACAATAATCAGTAGGCTACCGTATCCATAAAACACTGGGAATCATAAAAAAGACTTTCAACCACCACTACCACCAACCACAGTCTTTGGTCACAGTCATCCAGTTACAACTACTGACTGTAATTGCCACGATCTACAACCACTACCACCACCACTGCCAGACCAACTTATACCCATCACCACTAGCAGACCAACTTATACCCATCACCACTACCAGTACGATATTTTTTTGACCTGCAGTAACAAACGCCCCCCCCTCCCTCCCTGCCCACCCATCCCATAGCCTGCCAGAGTGGGTGAGTGTTGGAGAGGAGGAGGATGGTGGGTGTGGTGGTGGTGGTTGGTGTGGTGGTGACAGTGGTGGTGGTATCAGCTGCAGCGGAGATCAGAAGAAGTAAGTACAAACGATGGTTGTATTGTTGTTCTTGTTGTCATAGCTTACTTAATTCAAATTCAGGTTGAGGTATGAAATATATAGCTAGGTGATTTAATGTTTAAGAGCTCTATTGAATTATTACGTAAGCCAGCCATCAGCCTGACTTGCTTCTTTGATTTTAGTGGATTTGGCAAGTGAAAATCTGCGATAGCCTAATTTTAACTAAATATGAAAATAGTAAACAAAAAGCACTAGGCTACATAAAGAATTGATATTGTAGGACTACTAATTTTTAGTGGATAGGCCTATACAGTATACCGAACGTAGGCTACCCTGTAGGATATACGATTATTTACGAAATATTAATCCCGTTTTTCATTCATTAAAAACTTCTTTATGTACTACACTTTATTGAAACGAATAATTATGTGTATGAGACTTCTGTGCGGTAACATGAAAAGGGATCCTTTGTCTTACTCATACAACCTCGACTATAGTCTAATAATGGCTGGTTAGTAAGATTGTATGATTTAAGGTTACATTATATAGTATTTCATACCCTCTAGGCCTTCACACACACAGAACTCTCTTAGGATAGGCTAGAATCCGCTAGATACTGAATTGAATTTTCTTTCCTTTCGGGAAATTTTAAATAAACAAGCACTCCCAATTAGCCTAGGGTAGCCTACCTTCACAACTACGAGGTTGGATGATATTGTTTGTTGATACGTTACTGTATGTAAAGAGTGATGGTGAGGGGGACATTTGTATATTAATTTAAAAAGACGAGGTTTTGTTGATGATAGACATAAATAAAATAGCTTTTTTGGCGTTTAAGAATAAGATCGTTATGGGTTTGATTTTCAGCTCTTTTCAATAATTCTTCTTCAACACACGTACACCTCACGCCAGTTCAATTTCTGGCCTGAAATATATGCAAGGGAAGTTTTAGGCGCGTATCCTTCAGCTGTCCCACCAATATTTTCGTTTTTTCTCTGCTGAGCTGAGATATAGCCTAGCCTAAGGGCAGGGAGAGTTTTAGACAGGCTTACAAATAGATTGATGGATATCGACAGACGGACAACGTTCAGAGTACCTTCCACCTGAGTAGACACGTGTACTGACTGACAGGAAGGGTGTAGACCATTATTATATAGGCAGGTAGATGTAGTACTGTACACGTAGCCTACCAGTTGGGAAGCGTTTAGTACGGTAGCCTACAAGTAAAACAGATGAAATGACAGATAGGGAGGTTGATGGGTTGATAGACAGGTTTACATATGTGTGTTGCCGCTAGTTGGGTTAAATTGTAATTATCATTATTATTATTATTATTATTTACACGGTTGTAGGAAAGAAAGTGAGAGATGCAAGGATTACTGAAGTTTTTACACTGAGATAATGGGTGTGACGAGGAAGCTGTCTCTTTCTCCAACTCTCCTTCATTCACCTCTTTTATATTCTCTCATTTTTATTTCCCCATGTTTTCCGCTTCCTCTTTTCATTCACCCATTGTGCTTCCGTTTCCCCTCCCCCTTCCCCCACCTCGACTCTTTTTACACCCATCTAGTTTTTCATCTCTGTTCCTGCTCCACTTCTCCTCTTACCTCTTTTCAAGGATTTTTTTTTTTTTTTGCTCTCTCTCTCTCTCTCTCTCTCTCTCTCTCTCTCTCTCTCTCTCTCTCTCTCTCTCTCTCTCTCTCTCTCTCTCTCTCTCTCTCTCTCTCACATCTTTAGGCCAGTTTCTCCCTACTGTTGTCTTCATAGGGTAATTATTGAGCAATTCTTTATTATTTACGTTTCACCACTTCCCGTTCCTTGTTATTTTTTTTCGTACCGTCTTCTTGAACTTGATATAGGCCTATTGTCATAACTTTTGTTATAATTAGGCTATTATTAGAGTATTAAAGTACCGTGCCTAGCCTATGTACAATACATACCATAAGTCGGACATATAGCCCTACATCGGTTATTTGGGGTCGATACAAAGGTTTTTATTAATTGTAGAAATGTAGCCTATCTAGTTCTCAGCCTTTTAAATTTCAGTATAGTTAAGCTTCAGAAAAAGGAAAGAGAGTAAGGGCACGTGCGGGATTGCTGCATTTTTTCCAGGTAAACTAAAAATACAGGTACACTGTTAAAGTTTTCGAAGGACTGTTGGTTGGGAAGAGGCAAGAATGAAAACTTTCTGCTAGCCTACTTTACCGTCTTCGTTCTTGATACAAATATATGGTTGTGTGTCACTCATTATTGTCTTCTACATCTTGATATCAACGTAATCACATTCGTCATTTGCATAGTCATAATTCCACTTCTTTTCTTTTTCATTGGTTGTCATCCGGACCAGCTTACCATTCTGTTACAGTTAGGCTATTGCGTTTGGTTAGCCAATGTAGGCAGTCCCACGTGGTAATGCCATTTTCAGAAGCCTATTAATACTCTGTTCTGCCAGGGTTTTCACGTTCGGCTTTAGACTACGGTAGGCCTATTCTGAACCAGTAGCCTACCGGTACCCACTTTCCTATCTCCCTGCATGGCTTACGGTATAGACTAATGTGATGGATTTATTTACCTAACTAGCCTACTTGACCTCATCACTTAGGTCTACTCTTTGCCTGCCTATAATATCTACCCACCCTACCTCAAAAATATCGACCCAGCTATTGTAGACTAGGCTACTTACCCACCAGGCTATCCACCTAAACTACTTCACCTTCCAAACCCCAGCACTCGCTTTCACTGCCAAGGCTACACTTCATTAGAGCAGAGAGGGCAGCCAGCTCCTTACCGTCAACAAAGGCATTATTCAACAGGTTCAAGATGGACATGAGAGGGAGAGACAAGCAACCATTTATTCTCCACTTACTTTGACTCCTCTCTCTTTAATTTAACCAAGGATGAAAAGAAAGACAAGAGCAAGCAATTGATGATTTCTTTTTTCTTTTTCACTGCACTCACTTTAACCTGGAATTTTATATATATATATATATATGCAGGTATTAAAAGAGAAAAGCGATAGGGGTGTGAACGAAAGGGTATGAAGAATCAAACATAAAAGCGGGTGGGAGGAGATGGAGGGAGAAAGAGAGGGTCCTAGGTGAGAGGTAAAAAAGGAGCGCGAGAGGATAAAAATCTTGTGAGGGATGGAGGAGGGAGGGAAGAATGCCACAGGCTGATGTTTCATGGAGATATATGTTTGTTTCCTGGTACAGTTTGGAGGAATCAATTGTCCACCATTTCACCAACAAGAGATTCTTCCCTGAACGCAGCTGGATAACGTAATTAATTAGGCTATCCATTATGTACAGAATCTGAAGTCCTCTGAAATTACATGCATTTAGATTTTATCAGGTGGAATGGAGACAGGTAAATTTAGCTTCACAATTAAAACATAAAATTAGATATATGCATTAGGTAATAACAAGACTTAGGCCTATATGGAATTTGGATACAAATGGTAGATCGATGAAGATGTAATCTTGTAAAATATAAACTTATGAGATATAGATGGATACGAAAAGATTATTGTAGATTTTAGATAGACAGGAGATGATAGATAGTGATTGATAGTTAACAATATTATAGTTTATGACGTCTAACAGTAGGAAGATAAATTAACAGATGATAGATAAAATGAGATGATATAGCCTATGCAAGAGTAGGCTACAGATGGCTATAATGTTTGAAATAGAAAGAATATAGATAGATAAAATTATAGATACTGTGTGTCAATACAGTATAACAAAATAATAGATTAAGGAAGTAGCCTAGATCGATAAACAGACAGACAGACAGACAGACAAATAAAATAAGAATATTATACGTAACCTATAATTATGTATTATGATAGATCTTAAGTAGATAACAGATTGATAGATAGACACAGAAAAGATAGATTGATAGATAAACTGATATACAGGTAGCTACACATAGATAGATAGATAGCCTAAACGATATGGTGGAAATATGATATACGGTAGCTTACTCTAATGTGGGTGGTTTATTCCCGAAACGAGAATTTGGATATTAAGAGAAATGTGAAGGATTTAGTGCTGATTATTCAACTGGGAACACATTCAGACGTGTCGAAAAATTTGGGGTCCAAGCGAGAGGAAGGTGATTAAGAGAGAGAGAGAGGAAAAATATACAAGGCTCTTCTCTCTCTCTCTCTCTCTCTCTCTCTCTCTCTTCTCTCTCTCTCTCTTCGTTATTGCTCTCTCTCTAATCCTCCCTCCTCCCTCTTTCCTCATACTTTTATCCATATTTTTCTTGTCTCTCTATGTCTCTCAGTCTGTCTTGGTATCGATCTATGTAACGGAGAGGAAGATAGATTCTGTCTACTGTATCATGATTAAACCTCAAGATCGAGTTGGAATAAATTGACAGCAGACAGACCAATGGAATGGAAGGTAATGATGTTGATGGCTAGTTTTAGGTCTAGATTAGGCCTATACATGAAAGATGATGAAGGGTTAGTGGAGTAGTCTAGAGGATAGGAACTGAGGATAGGCTAATGAAGAGGTGATTGAAATGGGAAGTGAATGACGAACGATAATGAGGAAGAGAAAGAAAAGAAACATGGAGTGCAATTGGAGAAAGAACACGGTGTTGATGTTGGTGATTCTCAGAGAAGGTGAGTGTATGTATGTTTGCAGCTCCTTGTCCAATTCTTCCGTCTTGCATTATTACCAAGGGCTGTGGCACTTTGATTCCCTTATAATGAAGTCACCACCACGACACGCAGTAACTTATAAGCTGCTTCACTCACCTTGCCGTATAGTTAGTTAATTAGGCTACCGGTAGTTTGTTAGTAGGCTAGCCTACTCTAGACAAGGCCTCCTTTCCACTGTGTCAGCTCTCATTCCCTCCCGTCTAACTTCTCGTTTTCGAAGGAGAGAAAGAGAGAGAGACATGAACCCCAGCTTTCATATCTTAACTCTTAATGCTTTAGTGAAATTGATGTAGGTCCTTGTCCTAGTACCGTATTCAATCAAGGGGGTTACTGGTATCTCTTGTGGACGACCTGGATCTTCTGTAAATATAGGCTAGTTACGAACAATATTTTCTTTATCCCCTTAGAAAGAGCGAGGTAGAAGTCGAGGTTAGAAAAGAGTCTGTAGGGCACCGTAGTATAAAGAAAGTTAATGAGTGAACAGTTGCCAGAATAAATGATGGCCTCGGGTACGGGCTGGATAAAGCCATGTTCAGTGTCGGAACATATACAGTATATGCCTAGGCTATAATATGTGTAAAAGAAAAAGAGTAGCCTAACCGATATCAAAATGTTTTCGTTGAACTCTTAGGCTATACCTGTAGTGGTCCAACCCTCTGACCTTAATATTTGCCCTGGGACCGGAATAGTTTAGAAAAGAAAAAAACAAGTAAAACATAACTTCTTTTTGGATCTGTTGTACGTGCTGGTGAAACAAAACTTGAGGTCACTGGGGAGGACTACAGCAGTGTGTGTATGTGTGTGTGTGTGTCCAAAGTACTGTATACAATGTGCACAGTTTTGAAATTGTGGACTATTGTGGTTGTCTTGTGTAGAGTTTGAGTAATGTAATGTAATGGCTGGGGCATAATTAGGTACCGGTAGGTGTAACGTGGATGAAATGAAACAGGAAACCATTTTAATTACGACAGCTACTCTAGTGTGTGTGCTTGTGTGTGTGTTTTAAAGTTGGAGTTCTGAAGTAGGCCTAGACCAACAGCGGACGGAACTAGCCAAACTACAGTGCATATTGGCAGCTGTAGCACGGGATTGTTAGGGTTGGGTGTGTTCGCCTAGCCTAGTCCCCCTCCACTCCTCCCTCCTCTGTGTGTGTGTTTTTATTTTATGTGTATTAATCTCTATTTTTGTGTATTTCTCTCTTCCTCTCCATTGTTCTTTCCTCCATCCATTGACCCTCCCTCCCCCCCCTTTCTCTCTCTCTCTCTCTCTCTCTCTCTCTCTCTCTCTCTCTCTCTCTCCTCTCTCTCTCTCTCTCTCTCTCTCTCTCTCTCTCTCTCTCTCTCTCTCTCAGATCTAGCTAGGCTACCTCCCCTTCCGTTTAAGTAATTCAATTATTTTTTACGGTGTTCAAATAAGTTTATATATTTCTATATCGCTGACTGGCTACCTTTGTGTCTATTCTGAGTACGTCTGTATGTTTGTCTGTCGATCTATCTATTTCACTGTATGTCTGTCCAACTATTGTTACGTCCCCCAGCCCCGGGTCGACTGAAGCACGCAATCAGATTAATCACAAACAAAAGGAAGAGCAAACTTAAACACTATACATCTATCCCTTTATACCTATACCTGCCTGTCTGTTCCTGTTCCTGTCTGTTTATCTGTCTGTTTACCTATCTACTTCAGACCTGTTCTCCTGTATCCCTTCCTTCCCTTCTGTCTTGTCTATCTGTCTGTCTGTCTATCTGCCTTATTGACCTGGACACACCTAGGCTACTATCTTAGTGTTGTCTGCTTCCTGTCTGTTTATCTGTCTCGCTGTGGGAATTGTTTTGTTCTCTTTGAAAGTCGATTTAACTATGTTTGTGCTCACTGTGTCTGTCTTTCAGCATTGTAACTCATTCTGTCCGTGTGTGTGTGTGTGTGTCTGTGTGTCGGTCTGTCTGTCTGTCATCTCACGCCGGATTTAATGACCTGCCAAGCACTGTCTTTCTCAGACGCCTCATCAAGGTCTCTCTCTCTCTCTCTCTCTCTCTCTCTCTCTCTCTCTCTCTCTCTCTCTCTCTCTCTCTCTCTCTCCACCCCGTCAAATCTTTCCTGAGCATTTAATATTCTGTCTTTCCGCCTCCTTTGCCCCTTCACTCTCCCTAATCTCTCCTCTCTGATTCCCTCACACACTCTCATCCCTCACCACCATCTCACTACTTACTTTGGTCCTCCCCTCCCTTTCTCTTCAGCGACCCCACTCACCTTTTTCCTCACTGTCCTTCCCAGGCTCTCCCACTCCTTTTTTACTCTCTTTATCAATCCCTCTCCACCTTGCCTTGCTTCTCCTCAGTCTCCTACCTTCCCCTCTTCCACCTCTCCTTCTCCACCCCCACCGTCTCCTCCTTTCACACCTTGCCTTGCTTCTCCCCACTCTCCTACATTCCCTCCCCTACCTTCCCCTCTTCCACCTCTCCTTCCTCCACCCCTCACCGTCTCCTCCTCTCCACACCTGCCTTGCTTCTCCCCACTCTCCTACCTTCCCCTCTTCCACCTCCCTTCCCCTCTTCCACCTCCTTCCCCTCCCCTACCTTCCCCTCTTCCACCTCTCCTTCCCCTCCCCTACCTTCCCCTCTTCCACCTCTCCTTCCTCCACCCCACACCGTCTCCTCCTCTCCACACCTTGCCTTGCTTCTCCCCACTCTCCTATCTTCCCCTCCCCTACCTTCCCCTCTTCCACCTCTCCTTCCTCCACCCCCACACCGTCTCCTCTCCACATCTGGTCCGTTTTTCAATATTACTGAGAATTTTTGCCTCATTTTGCCTGACCTGCTTTACTGGATGGAAGAAGTCCTGGCGATTCTTTATTTACTGTTTGGGTTCTTGAAGATACGATGATGATGATGATGTTGATGACGGATTGATTTATTGATGTTGTTAATTGATGATGTAAATGATAGAATTGTGATAGTGATAATGATGAGGGGTTGTTGATGTTGGTGATAATGACGGGTTGATTTATTGACGTTGTTAATTGATGATGTATAATGGTATAAATGTGATAGTGATAATGATGAGGGGTTGTTGATGTTGGTGATAATGACGGGTTGATTTATTGATGGTGTTAATTGATGATGTATAATGGTAGAATTGTGATAGTAATGGTGGTAATGAGGGGTTGATTTTATTGATGGTGTTAAGTGATGATAAATAATGATAGCATTGTGATATTGATGGTGATAATGACGGTTGATTTATTGATGGTGTTAATTGATGATAAATAATGATAGAATTGTGATATTGATGGTGATAATGACGGGTTAATTTATTGATGGTGTTAATTGATGATAAATAATGATAGAATTGTGATAGTGATAATGATGATAAGTTGATGTTAGGCTAGTGGTGATGATGACTAATGATAAATTGTTAATGATATAATAGTTTGTGATTTGTTAG